>OX638372.1:22478811-22710143 GCA_951812925.1 Calliopum simillimum
GCGTATCGGTGGTCTGGATCCACAGGCGACGTATATTATGATGATGGACTTTGTACCCGTTGATGACAAACGCTATCGATATGCATTCCATAAGTAAGTCATTGTTTGGGTTTGCTGTAGATCAAATGTACTTTTTGTATTGGCATATGTCTATAGAATGTCTCGAAGTTTCTTAGTCATGGTATACGTTCCTGTAATTGCTAACTGTGGTCTTGAAAACTTTTTTATTGTGCATTTAAATTATACCAAAAACTTGAATAAAATAGTATTTTCATGAAGCCCTTAGCACAAGTAAATATGGTCAGAATCGAGTGCTGGATTTTGAAAATATATTTGAGATGCCGAGATATATTTTGAATCCTAAAGACAGGAAAATGATATATCATCTGAGCAACTCATGTTTCTTTGGCGAATCTGTCTCGGCTGTTTGTTAAGTTTTCGATTTTCGATTTATCTAAAACTGCCTTTAATTCAGACTTGTCTTCATAAAGATTTTTGGTTGGTATTTGTGTTTTGCCCTGCAAAATTTATTATTTTCGTTTAGAAATTATATTTATATTTAAAAGTACTGCAGAATCTTGGAAACAAATTTTAACAATACTACTAAATCTATTTTTAGTTCCAGTTGGGTTGTTGCTGGAAAAGCAGATCCCATTTCACCACCAAGAATTCATGTGCATCCTGATTCTCCAGCACCCGGTGCTAATTGGATGAAACAAATCATCTCTTTCGACAAACTTAAGCTTACGAACAATCAATTAGATGAGAATGGTCATGTAAGTATTATATTATAAGAAATATTTTTTATACAAGAAATATTAAGTATTACACAAGAACAAAAGAGATCCGATAATGGTTTAGGGAAGAATGAGAAAAAAAAAAAATAAAACTGTTATGACTTTAAAATATACCTACTTTTAAAATTAATTCACTATGAAAGTCGATAAAATAACGGCCTTATGCTCTTGTAAAAATGCTCTGTATTCTTGGTGCTAAAATAACAGCTGATTTTGACTCATTCGGCGGTATTCCTGCTTTAGATTTTAAAGCGAATAATAGTCTAGTCGTGATATCGTGACGGAATGGATCGTCACATCACGTTGTTGGAGCATTAGCTTTCTTCGAGATAGTATTTTCCTCTTGTTCCTCGTTCCATAAGCTATTATGAATCATGAAACATAGTATTCCTCGTTAACGACTGTGATAAGCGCTTTTTAAGCAGGTTTAAGACCTGAAGAACAACTAGTAAGGGTGGTATCTTTGGCCTGGCCAAAAACTAAAAAACCTAGATTTTGCGCAGAGCATGCATTAACTGTTCAGAGTGTTTGAGTGAAATTCGGTTAGGTTTTTTTATTAGAATCTTTCAGTATAGCATTTTGAAACTTTTGCTTATATGGGAGATGCCACGCCTTCTAGTCCGAATTCACTTAATTTTTCCTCAGAGCTTGCATCTGAGTATTTGAGTGCAATTTGGTTGGATTATCTCAAAACCGATTTCAGTATAACATTTTGAAACTTTTGTTTAAATGGGACGAGCCACGCCCTCTAGTCCGAATTCGCCTATTTTTTGCTCTGAGATTGTACTTACTATCCCTAGTATTTATGTTTTTTCCTTCTGTTATTGCAAATAATGCTCTTATTATTGCATTTTGAACACATTTTTTGTATGGGCGGTAGGCGTGTCCGTTTACCGATTTCGTTAATTTTCAATCCCCCGAGCTAACTTTAACGACGGAGGCAGAATATCAAATTTCATTGAATTATGTTGGTCAGTTTTCCCAAAAAATATATTTCCACGCACACCCAACCAGTCAGCCAACCAACCAGCCAGACAGACTGACATGGCTATATCGACTCAGGAGGTGACGCTGATCTAGAATATATATACTTTACCATATCTGCCACGCCTCCTTCTCTGCGTTACAAACGGAAGGACGAAGTGAATATACCCTGGGTGTAAGGTATAAAAAGGGCGACATGGTTAAAGGGAGCAACAGGACCGGAGACGAAAGGTGGCAGGAGACTGTGCATATAGAACAGGGTAAAAATAGATAAAAAAGCAAATAAAAAGCGTGTAAAGGGAAGAAATGTAAAAATAGTTTATAGAGAAATGGAAAAGAAAGAAAAGATAAACTAGTAAGGGTGTTACCTTGCTAAGATGTAACCATATGCCGGATGTTAAAACACGAAAAACGTTCCCTGAAACTATGCAAGACTCTTTTTTTTATTTATTTGCATACTGTTTTAAATGTCAAATGTTAAAAAAAAGTATTGCATAGTTTTAGAGGGCGATTTTCATTTTTGAAACATCCTTTTAATCATATTTTTTACTGAGGTTTTAGATTCGCTATAACTTCTTCAATTTCAACAATTTGAGGAAACTTCGCAGAGATGAACTTCATAATTTTTTATCTGCTTTAATTTTATAAAGTGCCCTTGGCACCTTAGGGTGGTAGAAACTGAGATAGTGAGTACAACTAGTAAAAAAAAAAAAAATAATAGACATATTTCTTCTATGAATGAAATGCAGCCCACATCGAGACATTAAAAACGATATTATTTAGAGATCGAAAACAAATTTTTTTTTTCCTTAAAAATCAAAGCCGATAAGCTTTCAAAATCGGGGGCTTACAGCGAACATTTTTTTTTTTTTTGTATTCTGGTATCGCTATCATATTCAATAGACCATGATAACTCGAAATTAACTTAAAAACCCCACGCCGCATTATTATTATGTTTTGTGCAGAATCCTGATTTTTGCTCATTTTTATTTAAATTTCACTTTCTTATTATATTGAATTTATAATTATACAGAAATATTTTTCTTTTCTGTTTCTTTTGCATTTAGATTATTTTGAACTCTATGCACCGTTATCAGCCTCGATTTCATATTGTCTACCTGGCGCCAAAAAACAACTCATTGGACGAGAACGAGCATTCTAGTCATTTTCGAACATTTATATTTCCGGAGACATCATTTACTGCAGTGACCGCCTATCAAAATCAACGTGTAAGTTTTGAACGTGAATGTGTTATGTAGAACATTTTTTAGCAAGAAATGTAGACCATTAAAGACCAACTCATGATAGTTGAATTGCTTCTGGGAACGATGTCAACCAACTTCGAAGTGAATTGTTTATTTTTGTTTGCATTTCCGAGAGATTTTATTCTGTTCTGATTTTTCTCTAAAAAATTTGCTTCTTGAATTATGACACAAATAATGAAGCATGTTTTTGAGGAGATATTGTGTATGTTCTGTGTCCGCCTTGTAAATGTTTGTCAGCCCATTCTTTTTTTTTGTTCGTATAAATATTTTTGAAAAATTTCAAATATTTTCAAAGAATTCTATTCAGCATCAGCAAGAGTTCGGAAACTCTTTTTGTCTTACAAAGAATGCGTTCATGTATCGCAACGGAATTTGATGGGGAGTATAATGGTCGCTGGTAATTCCATTGTTTATAATACCAACAATTTATTAGCACATTTTTTTTTTTTTTTTTGAATATTTATTATTTTCAATATTATTGTTGCTTTTGTTGGTGTTATTGTTGTTGTTGCTGCCCATAGTTATAAAATCATCATTTTAGTGTTTACTATAATTTATGGAATTTGAAATGCTTAGAAATTATTTATGGTGTTGGAGGTGTTAACATTTCTTGAAATTATTTTTTATGGCTTCTGCACACAGGTTGTTTGCTTTTTCAGTTCAGGGGGTTAATTTTTTATGTTTAATGGAGATCAGTATAAGTGTGTGTATATCTTTATTTATATATTGTATATATATATATATAAGATCTATGGATATAAATAGATTATGATTTGATTTGTTGTTTTTATTGCAGGTAACACAACTGAAAATTGTTAGCAATCCGTTTGCAAAAGGATTTAGAGATGATGGCACTAATGATGTGTAAGTACATACATTGAAATGTTATCTATTACAGGGTGCTCTATATTCATTTATTATTTAATGTTGAAAGTTTCAACAGCATGAAACTTTTTTATGGGAAAATTATATTGAAAATATATAAGAGGAGTTCAAGTAGGAGAACAAACCAAGACCAAAATCATAGCGGTCTCGGTCTTGGACATTGAGTCTTGGTTCTGATGCTTTTGGTGTTGGTATTGATTTTGACCTCGATGCTTTTGGTGTTGGTATTGATTTTGACCTTAAGATCAAAAGTTTACTAAAAAATTGTTTTCAAATAACAATTTATGAAAGCAGTTGAGATATGATTGTGTTTGATATGTGTTCGAAAAGGGCGTGAAAAGGTGTGTGGAAAAAAATCCCTTCAACATCTAGTTTTTTTTTCTAACATTGAACAGTTTTGGAAAATAAAATTCGCGTACGCAGAATTCAGTGACATCAGTAAAAAATGGCCCATGTCTATTTCAACCATTCGTTCAACAGACATTCAGTTCGGTAAAATTTTTTCATTTCATACGGGTGAAGATGCAGAAAAGTGTTAATAAGAAAAATTGTTTTCATCATAATTCAAATATCACAACAAATTCTCTATTTTTTCACCATTCTACTAGAGATAACTTATGAAGAATTGTTCCAAATCATATAGTCAGTAACTTCAAAAATAAATAAAAACCGGATTTTTCCTTTGAAAATGAAAGTCATCATAACTTAATATTGAAACATTTCATTTTGGCCCTAAGCTCCCCCTAGAAGTAGGAAAGCCACAAGAACTGGTGGTAGCGATTAACATAAAGTTTTTTTCATCATATCTTCACAAAGAAAGCTAGACAAACATACATTCTTTCGATATAAGGTTTTAAAAAAACCTTAAGATATGATATGATATAGATATGTAGCCTAACAAAATTTCAAATAAGAATACTAGATAAATGCTAGTGTTTTTGGTGTAGTCTAATGATGTTACGGAGGTGGTTTACCGGAAAGGTGCAAATTTTTGATCACCCTTCGTTATATCTAACTTTCGACTTGGAAACCAAGTCGGAGATCAAAATCAATCGGAAGTTTCAAACTCTCGGAACTGGATACGAAACACCGTAACATCCCTAGTGTAGAATATATATTCTAACACTTTATCTCATACAGTTTCGGACTAGCAAAATTGATGAAAGCTGATCTTATTTCAGACATAAACCAAGATGCCTTTTATAATTTTCTTCTTTTACATCAAAGTAGACAAGCTATTTAAAGGCCGTCCGCACACATAGTTTAACCTCAAGAGTCTTGAGTCAAGACTTACTTGGGCAAATCGTAAGCCTGTAAGCTGCTTCAACTACCAGCATCAATAAATCCCAACAGAATCGGCCAATTTAGGGAAGAAAGGAAATCTTTTAATGACACTGAAGACCAAATAAGTTGATAGGGAAAGTACTTTTGTGACTCATTGAGTCTGTTCTATATGTTTTTTCTCAACTGGAGTCTGCCGTTGAGACACACAGGCAGCAGTTGATTTCAGTCACAGCCTTAAAGTACAAAAATGCCGCAAGTCTCACCGAAAATCACCTAATGAAGTTTCAATCTAGCCACAAAGCAGAAGAACACGTGTCGGACGGACTAGTTGTATGAAAATATTGCTGAAGAAGAAAATTCTAGAGACGTGATATTTGTGGATGGAAATAAAAGTATTGGATAGAGATGAGTTAAAAAATATTGATTAAATTTCAGAAAAGCATTTTAATTAAAGGTTTCTTTTTTGTTTGAATTATGAAGAAAACATTTTTTATTCCCTTTAAAAATTACTTATTGCTTGGTCAAATTTTTTTAAACATCTAAGTGCTTTTTAACCAAAAAAAAATTTAATTCTTTTTGGTTTATTTGTTTACTTAAGCATGGAATTGAAGTATGACTTCTTTGTGATTTTCATAAAAAAATATGTGCATATGTGCCACCATGCATACTCGTATATCAAAAAGATATATTTTTCTACTCAATTTTGTGTATAAATCTTTTGAATACTATCTGTTTCTTTACTGTTCTCAAAGTGTTCATGTGTTGCCGTCTTCTGAAAATAATGCGTTGACCGAAGTTATGATAAGCATGAGTGGTACATGAGTGAATTGTTTAGATCAAAAATTATGTTTATATTTTGAATTCTTTTTAATTTTTTGAGTAAACGCATGATTTATGTTTAAAGTAAACGTATTTTTCAATTTATTCCCTAAGTATTGTCTGACAAAATGTCTAGTTTGAAATAATGAAACTGGGTCATGAAAATAACAAAAGCCAAAAACAAAAAAATAACAATTTTGTTTATTTTAAACATACTCATATCAAGTTAAGACCCATAAATAGTAATATTAATTTTGTATATAAAAAGTACTTTCAAAATTTAAAAGTTTCTATAATTCACAAATGAACACAAAGGAGAAGAACTCCAGTGAAATCGACATGACAAGACTATTCCGATTTAAACGTTTCACTATGAAAACCGCACATAGCAAATAACAGGTATAAGGCCAATAAACTTTATAAAAGAAGGGAATTGTTACCGCCGCACCTAGCAATGAGCAAATCAAGACCATAGCAGTCTTGGTTTTGATATTGAGTCTAAGTCTTTGGCATTAAGTTTTGATCTCAGTTTTGGTCCTGGTCTTGAGAAAGTTTCTGAAGATTGTTGAAATATTGGAAGTTATTAAATAAATTAAAAAATACTATCCTAAAGCCCATTTATTCATTGAAGATTGTTGAGTATTTCAAAAATTTTCCGAAGCATTGGGTTTTTAAGATGATAAATTTCGAGCATGAAATCGAAAAATTACCAAGACCAAGACCAAGACTAAGACTAATTTTGCTAATTACTAACCGCATCATTATGCTTCAATACTTCCAGCAAACTGAATTTCAGCAGATTTGAGCTCTTCTACGAAAGATCTGCGAAGTTAACCTATCATCAATTTTGATACATTGAATTTTCTCGCATTAGGTCGCGTAGATTTCTGTCGAATAACCGCGTCAGGCAGAAGATGATTTTCGTTCGAGATGTCAGAGCTGTGCTTGACACGTACTCGTATTTTTTACGTCAATGTAGAGGCCTTCGAATTGGTTTTTCGTTATATTTTGTAGAGTTTGTAACAAACTCTGATAAGGACAAATGTGAAGTTTTATGCTGGGTTTTGTAATCAAATCACCCAAATGCTTTTCCCATGTTTACCCTTGCCATTTATTAAATTCGATTTTGATTGAAACAAAATCGAATGGAGATTTTTGATTTCTAGAAACGAAATCAAAAATTTTTCTAATCAAAATCGAATAAAATGATAAACGATGATTGCAAGAATTTTCGATTTCGATGCTGAAAATAGAAACATAACATCTGATGGCAAAACGTCGAATTGATTTAGTTCGAATCGAAATCGAATTAGATGATTATCTTTTTTTTCAAACTTTTAATTATGTTCAACTTGGCGTAGGGATGAGTTATGAAAACCACCCTGGAATCTTCCCAAGAGGAAAATAACGAGCGCTTCTTAAGAAAGCATTTCCAAAGCGCTTGTTTCTATAGAAATTTAGACGCGTTAACACTTGGGAGATTCCTTTAAACGTGTAAAAGCCTCGAAAACCTCGTAAACTCGCAGAAGTTGTCAAAATCAATACAAACTTTGACAGTTTTACGAGTTTACGAGGTTTTCGAGGCTTTTACATGTTTAGAGGAATCCCTCAATTATGATTTTGTGCGTGCTGAGGATTTAGGATAAATTTTGCTTAGAAATACTATCAACTTTGCCCAGTTTCTTAGAAAATCTTGTAATTCAAAAACCAGTTTCTTGCAAAGATATTTTATTCAATGAGGTTCCTTCGGCTTTGCCCTGGATATTAAACAAGTCCATAAATCGAGAATCATTGAACCGATAAAGGTGATTTTTTCCGATAAAGCTTTAGGCCATATTTTATATACACGTATTATATTCACTCTCGCCTGGGATATCATTTGATGTATGAACTGTCTGTCTTTTTCTGCGTTTGTGTACATGAATGCATATTGTAAAGGCACCTCTACATATTACATACCCAAACACAAAATTTTTCATATCTTTGAAACTGTTTGACGCAAATGGATGAGATTTCCTATATATATAATGAGAATTGAGACAAATAATATTCGCTGGAAAAATTGAGTCACTTAGCTATGTAAGAAAAAAAATTTCTCATATCACTGTTGACAAAGATGGATGAGATTAGGTACAATATTTATAAAGGTCATCGAGAACGGACGAACAAAGTCACTCCAGGGCCAACTACCATACAGGATGGGTAGAAATCAGTAAAACATCGGATTCCTGGGACTAATATTAAAAATTATGAACAAAATCAACTTTATCGTTACTTTGGGCGTCTACGAAATAGAGTTAGTGGTTTATTTTAAAATTAAATAACTCCTTTGGTTTTGCGAATTTTGAAAAATCGCTAAAGAAAAAGTTGTTCAAAATAGTCCCAGGGATCTTATATTTATCGATGTTTTACTGATTTTTACAATCCCTGTATACATGTATCATATATGTACATATGTATGTATGTTTTTGTCGACAACAAGGGCCTTTTTTTCATATTTATTTTTATATTTTTATTTTGTAGAGCAAATGGCACTATGGGAATGGCGCAGTTAAGCCATGAAAATCAGAGCAGATTAAAACACAACGCTGGACAACATGCACAACATCAGCAGCTTCATCACAGCCAGCAGCATCACCAACAGCTAAAAGCCAACAGTATTGATAACAACTTAGGTAAAACTAACATTGGTTTCCTAAAATCGTTTTCATTATGCTTACACCCAAAAATTCCAGATGAGGTGGGGTCTAAAATGTACCTTTGAGTATTTATAAGGAAAGAATTGGTTTTCTGACTTGTTTAACAAAAAAAAAAAAAAAAACAATTTTTCTTGGGTCACTCTAACGTTTTAGAGAAAACTTTTTTATGGAAAACTTTTAGCTAAATGTAAGAGCTTTCTCAAAATATATTTGGTTTATAGGTTTTAAAAGGATTTTGCAAAGTTCTGGAACTTTAAAGTAGATAATTAAATTTTTTTCCTATATTCTGAATTTTGCGGCCATTTTAGTATGAAAACGGTCCTATTAACATTACCTTTTATCATTTTTTTTGAAGTTCTCATTAAATATCCTTTAATTCAGTAGCACATTTGTTATATCAAATTTTTGATTTGAAATCAGAAAAAAATACTTTTATGCAATAACACACGCCTTACTATCACTTGTTTCGCTGCATATGAAAATATATTTTTCTGGCCTCAATTCAAAAAATTGTTAGGAAACAAGAATTCCTAAAAAAATCATAAAAGAGCATATTAATAGCATTTTTTTCATACTAAAATTGCCGCCAAAGGCAGCATATAGGAAAAAATTTTAAAATATCAACTTTAAAGGTCCAGAACTTTGCAAAATCTTTTTGAACCCTAAAAACCAAAGCACTTTGAGAAACCTCATACAATTAGCTAAAAATTTTTTGCACAAAAAAGTTAGGGTGATCCAAAAATTTTTATTTTTTTTTTTTTTTTTTGTAAAACAAGTCAGACAAACAGTTTTTTCAGTATATCTTCTCAGGGGTACATTTTAGATAACTCCCTCAACTACAATTTTCTGTTAGTCAAGGTCTCCTCTATCACCTCCCAGAAATTTGGAAATTTTAACGTTTACACTCTGTATAATGTCTTATTAAGAACTTTCTATTTTTTCTATCGGGATTACCCATTTACATTAAAATCATTTTCAAGATTCTCATGCGATTTTTATTTTCTTCCAACAGTTGCAAAAATGGAAAATCATCAAAATACATTGATCTCTCATGCCAGTGCAGCAGCAGCAACAGCAACATTAGCGGATACAAGCACGACATCAGCTGGTACATCACCCGATCTAATGGGTTACCAATGCCTCACAAATGGCAATTTAATTGGTGGTGTTACTACTGGTAGCAGTAGCAGTGGTGCTGGTATTGGAGCGACAACAATATCCAACAGCAGTTTGCTAAATAATTCACACAACAACAATGGCAGCAACAGTATTTCCCCAAATTCTCTCAAATCTCATCAAGATCAAATGACTCATCATGCAAACGTAACGGCAGCAGCATATTCTCATGCTGCCACGCTCGCACACTCGCATTCATCTACTGTCACAAGTAACGTTCCGCTGGCGCATCATTTGAATCTCAATCATAGTCCACAAATGGTCAATGGTTCTCATCATCCACATTCTCATGCCGCCCATCACTCGCACTCACAAGTTATGGCTGCTAATGCCGCTGCCGCCGCCAATATCTATACATCGATTGCTCAACCTTATGGTACGGATAATAGTAATTTTGGTCCAATCTATCATCATAATCATCATCATTACCATGGTGGCTATGGTAATCCCTATGATAAAATTAAGGTTTCAGGACATATGCGTCAGACAACGTCTTCTGGTGTATCAGCAGCAGCAGCAGTATCACCCACTAGTAATCCTTACAGCGTTAGCAGCTATCAGTCATTTTATAATTCCGCACATCAGATGGTGCGTCCAAATGGTTATATTGATCTTGTGCCGAGGTAGATGGGAGAACTTCCACATAAGTATTGTATATCGATAATGTGGTACTTGCCGCGTAGTCTTAATAAGGTGTACTCAATATATCTCGGCCTATAGTTTAGATTTTTCAACTAAGATTATCATTAAGTAATTGTATTTGTTTAAAGTTATACCATTGTACTTATATCAGAGCTAAAATATCAGATTTAATTTTTTTAAATTAAAAATTTTTAAAATTATTATATTAAATTTTTACAATTGTTATATCTTCCGATAGTTTTCCAGCTCTGATATATGCTATATAATAATATATTTCAGTAACAATATTTGCTATATTCTTTAATGTGGTATTAACGTGTCAATAAAGTATTAACATAGTTTATAATAATTCAATTAAATGTAGTCAAATATACCAAAAATTTTTTTTGATATTATAATATTTAACTAAAGTATTATTTTAATAAGTACTTAGGTGCAAAGTCAATGTTTATTTCAAATAAGAATTAAAAATGTTAAATTCAATTTGTATATAAAATATAAATTAATGTCTATATTAAAAACATTTCTAAATAAAAATCTCTGTTTGTCTAAAATTTGTCTAAATAATGTCTTTTATCAAGTATAAGTGAAGACGCATAAAGTGGATTCTACTCGCCATAATCCTCTTCGACTTAGAATAGAAAACATGTTTTTTCCGAAAAAATGTATTCTTATTTTTCAACATTATGTGTATCTCCCTCATGTAAAATTTTCAAAAAATCGATTTTTTTTTTTTTTTTTCATAGGTTGATAGAATAACGTCTTGGGAGTATATTCCCAAAGTTTCATGACTCAACTCTAAATAATATGGAAAATATGATTGATTGAACCAGCGCGCTTGGGCGCGCTTTGTGTGTGTGAACTCAAACTTTAAATCGTTTTTTCTCAAAACTATGGCTTTAAAATCGCGGTACACGATTGCGAAAAAACTACTTAACCGATTTTTGATTTCTAAAAAGTGTTTTGCAGATTATAAATTGAACGAGCGCATGAATGTCTGAAATTATGGAAAAAAAGTTATTTTATACACTTTTTAGCCCCATTTAGCGACAAAAAATGACGCAAAAATAGCACTTTTTTTTCAAGACGTGATTTCAATATTGTAGAATCGAATTTTTGAAGTTGCAGACATTCATGCACTCAGGTGAACCCTGCTGAATAATAAAAAAAATTATTGTTTTATGTTTCAGATAAAAATTTTGGGCTCCACAATGTACCGCGATAAATCCGTCAGCCGCGTCACGCCACACGCGACATTTAATAAGTCCGCCATTTTGTCATTTTAGTTTTTGAAAAAATGCCTTTTTTATAGTTCAAACATGTTCTTAAATATATGCAAAAAATTATTTGTGTGTGTTTTTATTTTCCGAGTGAAAAAAAAAATCCCGAAAAACAACTACTTTTTGACGTGTTACATGAGAAGCCCCCCTTAATACATTTAACCCTTTGATGATCCAACTTTCCTTAGACGTCCATATGTATAATACGATTTGTCAAACTCTGCAATATATGTAGACCCCTTTTACGTTGTTGGACTCTTAATTTCAATTTCAAAATCTTATGGTTTTTTATAGGGAAATGTTTCTTTGAGTAGATGCCATTAATACTTTTCCTAAGAAACCGAAATTTAATAGCGAAACCCTTGCTGGATTTGTAAAAGTTACGAGTATATGGCCGTTTTGGGATCTTTCATATTGTCGGTTAAGGGGTAGGAGTCTTAAGTGCAATTTTTAAAAAAAAAATGTTAAACATACCACACTACATATTTTTTCATGTTCTATCGATAGAATAACTAAAAAAAAACTGAATGGACCTTTTCGGTTCCATAGTTGAGTTTTAGCACTTAACCGACGATATATAAATTTATTACACAGCCCTACAATGATTTTCCATTCCAGAATTTTATAGTTGATTACTGAGAAGAGAGACCACCTATTTACGAATCTGAATTTGGTATTTTTCTGTCACGTCAGAGTTCTACGATAAGAGCATCTTGCTCCAAAATGCTGAAATCGTAGTTCAGAGGCATTTTTGAAGCAATTTCATGCTTTAAGTAAATGGCATAATTTTTATTTGCCAACGCCATCGGATAGCCTTAATCTTACTCATGAAACTTTACCTTCCAACTTTTAGAATTAGATCATTGCTTTTCCAGTTATCATCCATTAAACTAAAAGTTTTTCAACTCCATATAAAGGAACATATTATATTTGTTTCGAATTGCGATGCCTATACTTCAATGGAAGATAACTGTGAAGTTGGAAAAGTAAAAATTCCAAGTTGTAGAAGAAGTTCATGCGATTGGCTAAAATAAATTATCCTAGAAGTCTGCCATAGGACTGACCACAACGTTTTCAGAAATTTGAAGCAAGTATTCCGATTCACATTCGTAAATAGAAAGTCCCAAGCCCCTATAATCAGCTGAGTTATGTTTGGATGTGCCTATTAGATTTATGTCATCATAATTCTTTGTAGAAATGTCGTTAATGCACAAATAAGCCAATCGCAATTTTTGAGACCAAATGGTCGAAAAATGACAAAAGTATGAAAATGCAAAATTTCTCATAAAATTTGCAAAAGTTGTAGCCATTTCAAAGTTATAAGGATCTAGCCTCACATAGACCAAAAAGGTTCACAGCGGTACTTAGTTCTCATTGAACGGATCGATCTCTTATCTATCTTCTTTCATAAAGAAACTATCTCTCTTAAATTTGGTGACATATAATAGTTTTCCTATATCGTTGAAAAATATTTGTGCCGTAGGCAGGACAGTGACAGATTAAATGTTTCGAGTTTTCCTCTTCATCATCATCAAAACAGGGACATCTGTCGTGCGCCTAAAGTTGTCTGGCTTAGCGCCAATTTTGTGAGCATGATATCAGATGGCGTCTACAATGGTTCTACATTAGGGTGGAGCGAAATTTGTTTTTTGCGATTTTCGAAATGGCTCACATGCGAAAAGATGCTCCATAATATTCTTAATAAAAAATGTTATATGGTACTTTTTGATATTTTAATGTTTTGTACTGCCACAAAGACATTGAAGTTTTGAAAAAAAAAAAAAAAATATTACGTTGAGTTTATTTGTATGAGATAAAGTCAATAAAAGAGCTTAAACGTGTCCAAATTGTAATTTTTATTATAATATTAATATATTTTAAGCAAATTTGAACTCCTTTTTAGTACCAAAAACAGGCATTTTCCTTCGTGATTCCAGCCTTCTTTTTTGATGAGACTATCTCTTCTTTCTGAACCACATACCGCAGCAGCAGCTCTATGAGTTAAGGTTTGAGTATGACCTTTAACGCCCTGGCCCATTTAGAATATGTAAAAATTAAAAATCTCCATGGAGCCGCGCTCTTCCACATCGTGTACAATAGCAAGTATATTTATGAATTTTATATGAAAAACATAAAAATTATTCTGACAGAAAATAATATTTGCGCTGATTTATCAATCAACAAAGCAATGGTTTTCTAAAATGTTTAGTCAAAATACATATATGTATGTTCCATGACCACTTCTCTATATACTAACCCGAATATAAACAACTGTGCGCTTAGTTATTGCGAGTTGAAAGTTGTATGTTTTATTCAAACTTTTAGTGGCGAAAAAGGGACTTAAAGCCGGTTTATTCGCAAGAAGGAGTTGTTTTGATTCATTTCTTCACCTTATCCCACTCACAAGAAGCTAACAAACAAAACCTCATCAAAAATTTTCTGTGCCAACATTTGGAGGTTGATTTAATATTAATAATATAAAAATACCAAGAAAAAAAAGCGCTTAAGCTCGGTTTATTCGCAATAAGGAATTGTTTCGATTAAATTTTCTTATTTTCCAACTCTGGATAAATTAACGAACAGGTCTGATCAAAACATTTTAACTTCCAAGACTTCGAGGTACCTATAATATAGGTAATTTAAACATGCCCCGAAAAAAGGGCAGTTTATTCGCAAGAAGGAAGAGTCTGGATTTTAATTTTCATATTTTCCAACTCAGGAGAAGTGGACGAACAAAACCTCATCAAAAAAACTTCAGTGTTCCAACTTTGAGTTTTCCCCTATATTCCCAGGATGTGTTTAAGGTTTGATTGACTTGTGGCAGTACTAAAACTCAAAATTTTGAAAAAATATTTATACACCTCTAAAAGGTGATTGACGGAGCACCTTTTCCGCACTGAGCCGTTTAGAATATGTAAAAATAAAAAATCTCCATAGAGCAGCGCTCCACCCTATTCTACATGTTTTACTAATTAGAGAGAAAAAAAGGTAGTCACT
The DNA here is from genome assembly GCA_951812925.1 of Calliopum simillimum. Lineage (NCBI taxonomy): Eukaryota > Metazoa > Arthropoda > Insecta > Diptera > Lauxaniidae > Calliopum > Calliopum simillimum. Next base: position 22,493,640 of record OX638372.1, read on the forward strand.
TGGTTTTGTCTTTGGAAAACGTTGGTCAAAAATGTTTGGCGTTTTAACTTTTATTTAAGGTAGTCCATTACAAGTTACCCTCACTGTAAAGCGCTTTCTGAAATATGATAATGTAGTGTTGTAAATTAAGTGATATGTTTAACGGTTCGCGTTCTACGAGGACGACTACTTTCGCCTGTACGTTGGCTATGCCGTTCTGAAATTCGTTTACCCCAGGATTCTCTTGACTCTACAAATACAGAGAATTTCCTATAAAGATGAAGTGTTGGTTTACAGTAGTCAGTCGAGTATCTTCAAACAGTTTTGAAGTTGATATGCCAGAAACTACTGAAATCAACTCCTTCATCTTCCTTAAGTTGAGTGCTTTTTGTTTAAGTTGATATGTAGCATAATAAGAATAACATTTAGTGATTCTGCTGAAGTAGATTTTAGAGTACAAGAAATTCTCAAACACATAAGACGCTGAATTCTTTCCAGTTGTTTTAAGAGAGAATTGTCATGTATGACGAACGAATAAAATGGCTGAGTTAACTGATTTAAACTTTTTATAAAGAACTTACTATGACTGAAGCGTTCGTTCATTAAAGCTCAAAAAATAAAGCGGAAAACTTCAAATCATCTCTTAACTTTAAAAAGTGCTGTTTCATCGAGACAATATACGGGTACACATATTAATAATCACCATTTCAAAAACTCATAAATTGGGCTACGACTTGCTATCTCATCCAGCATATTCTCCAGATTAAGCCCCCTGCAAACAGTAGGGAAAGAAAAATTTGGAAAAACCCTGGACTTAATATATCAAGGTAAAAGGATAGAATGTTTTTTTGCCGAAAAAAATATATTTTATTCAAAAAGTCTCGTACTTATCAAACTTTCTCACCTTTTTCTTCTAAGGCATTATAGAGGTATAAATGGACTTATACGAGTACGAGTACTTAGTAGTTTTTAATTTCTTGAAACAAAAGCAAATAATTTAAAAATTCCAGAAATAATAATAATCACCACAAATATTTGGTGTGAGTAATGGAAATCACTGAAAAATGCTTAACGTATAAACATTCAAAATGGCTTCACTTCATCTTATCATTGGCCCGAATTGTTGATAATCAAATTTAATTTAGTAATAGATAATTTTGTGGTATGGTTTAATGCTTCGCTACCGCTGCGTAACAAACCAAAACAAATTCACTTAAACATAAACACAGTCGTCTTTATTCCTATACACAAACATCGATACTAATACTCATTGGTATGCACGAGTACTGGTAAGTATTCATTCAAAATCCAAAAGGTGTTCTGTTCTTTCCTGGATGTTTAATTACTCTAAGGTAAACAATGCATGCAATTAACTGCATTGAAGTGCCGCATGTGTGCAGGGCGTGGTTTTAAAGGGAAATAAAGTTATATCTCTTGAAAATACTTGATTAGTCCCTGACACTACGTCGAAGGACATTGTGATTTTTCGAGAACCATAAAAGTGAATAGATTATATATTTATGAATATCCTCTTAAGTGTTTGCAAGTAATCTATCATGTCAAATGGACGGAGAGCTAAGTAAAATTCATCAAGAACGGTCGGTCATGCAATGAGTAGAGTTGAAAGGCTGTAGAGTACTTAGATGTACCATTACCGATATCTGTAAACTTTGTATGATTTTGAATTTGGTTGCGCTTGGTATAAAATTTCCAGGTCAAGACACTTTTGTGCGACACATAAATACTTTTCCTTTCTGGTATGTGCACTAATTTATAAGCTTTAAGATGATGTATGACTCAAGACGGGATTTGGACGCTAAATGGGACTTTTTGGCTGTTGAACACCCGCGGCAGGCAAAAATCTTTTTTTACTCAAGATGAAAGCATCTTACGAAAAAATGTACAAGGCAAAAAATGCTTATAAAAACTTTTATTGATATTGCCTTCTTTTGGATTATGATTTTGATTAGTAATTACCTGAATTGCTTCAGGTAATTTACTTAAAAATTCATATGCCGTAGAGTTATCATTATTTAATTTGTTTAAATATAATTTATCAATCTTTGTGTTAAGAAGTACATCTTTTGGAAATGATATTATTGAATTAATAGTAAATACAAAACATTTCAAAGCTATAAATAAATGTGTTTCAGTCTTATTTTCGTCACTGCCAGGTTTTATCTGAATGGATTTCTATTGATTGTCGGTGGTCAAAGATCATTTTGAATAAAACATTCTCCCGGAGCAGATCGATTGAAGAAAATATACTTGCGACATATCAAGAAGTGTAATAGGACTCCTTAAGGTATATTATAACAAATAAAAAATGAATGAAATTCAAATTAATATTTATACGTAATGTGTTTGGAACGATTTTGTGGAAACATTTTGCTGTATAGTATTTTTTTTATAATTTTGAAAACAGCAATGGTAAGAACGTTAGGTAAGATAGATGTCTGATTGTAAAAAAATTTAATAAGTGGAATATATATTTTATTAATGAAATTATATTTAGTTTAGTTTTCAAATCAATGCTAAATACTACACCACAAAACTGTATTTACTTATATAATAGAAAAGTATCACCACATGTAACGATGTAGCACATCATTTTGTTAAATGATACACCATGTGAAATGTTGATTGACACATCTAAAAATTTTGAAATAAAACTTGTCACTGTCAAAATAAAAAAATCATTGAAAATGATCACTATGAATCATAATTTGTACTACGGGAACAGTGACACAGTGACATGCCGATCATTAGCCACGGAAGCGAAGGTTATAATGAGTGGCGGCGGCGCGTCATATGACACAAATGTGTTTGTTACATTTCTACCTTGATGTGATTATTTATGAATAAAATGTTTTTATTTGAACTTTTGATAATTTTTCAAAAATGTATTAAATAATTCTTAGCCAAGAAACAAATGACAAGTCCAAGTTAAATGTTGGCGTGGTATAGAATTTGATTTTTGTGTTTCTTTAAGTATTAGAGCGAAACATTCCAATACTCTCTCCCTTAAAATCATTCAATACAGAACGGCAATCCTTGGTCATATGAAAAAATAATATGTACACGGAGAAAAAAAATAGTTCATACTAATTACTTTATTTTTAGTAAATTTTACTAGAATTTCAAATCGATATAATAACAACTCCCCGAAAAAATAAATTTTAGCATACTGTTTTAGTTAATTTAGAATTTAAGAATAACTTTACAGTGATATTTACCTTACAAAATAAAAAAACTGACCGCACTAGGATTTGAACCGGGGCCGTCCGTGTGATAGGTAAAAAATTATTATTTTAACTTACAATTACAAACTTGTTAGACATCTACATAATGAAGAGGTATAATGTTTGCATATTGAGCAAATTTCTGTCCAAACATTAGTATTTTTACTAGAACTATTAAGTAAAAATGGTTAGGTATATATTTTCCTAACTGTAAAGTTCAAACAAACAAAAAAAGAAAAGAAAAAAAAAAACGAACTGACCGCACTAGGATTCGAACCCGGGTACGTCCGTGTGATATATAGAAATATATAAATTTTACTTGCAATTAGAAACCTGTAAGACTTCTGCACCACTGACCTATATGATGAAGAGGTATAAAATTTGTATATCAAGCAAATGTCTGTTCAAACATAAATATTTTTACCAGAATTTAAAGGAAAAATGGTCATATCTTTTTCCGGCGGAAAGCATAATTTACTCTACGTGTAGGAAAATATTCGCAATTTAGAGTAAATATTACTTTATTATTTCAATTTATTATAATTGTAAATATAACTTTACGGAACCATCAAATAATAATAATTTAGGGGCTTAAAACGATTGAGTGGATTCTTTTTCTCATTATTTATATGGGTGAATGTCACGAAATGCCCAAAAAAAACACCTGTCCCACGGGTGTATTACGCTATTGCAGCAAATTTTCGACCATCCCACCATGGCATTGTTTCAAAATTAAAATTTTTAGTAATATACATACATCCCAGATTCAAAAAGAAGTCCTGTTTAAGTTTAATCGCATGAAAACTACCGAAAATGTCCCCTCCGTCATGGTCTTTTTGCCATTGAAGCCTTTTCCACGCTCGATTTATCCAAATACAATATTCCATTGATGTTTTGCGTGTGGACATATTTAAGTTCCATAAGAACATGCTTTTTTCGTGGAGCAAGCCCAATTCTGACCCACTAATGCTCGCTGGTGGCATTATCACTATTGTCCCACGCATTTTTCATATTCCGTAGGTAATTCTATACAACAGCGGTTATTTCGCCGTGTTAGACATGGAGGGCTTCCGAGTCTTTTTTTTTCAAATTCATCAACACAGAAACCAAGCCCAAAAGAAAAATTCTCTCCAAATGTTCCCATGTACTGGCTGCGGTCGAAACAAAATGACAAAAGACGGGAAAAAAGTCGATGTCCCCCCCGTCATTGTCAAAATATTGGTGAGAAGTGGAATTCTGTTGGTGCACCATCATTGCGGAATGAAGAGTCTGTCAAACTTAGTCGATTGAGCGCTGTAGCAAGAATTGACGATTTGCTTTGCGTGCGTTACTTAATTATTCATGAAATGTCCCCTCCATCTGGTGTCCCCTCCGTCATGATTTTACTGCTGCAGATGAGTATGGGAGGCGTCGTGTAGATTTCAGGGCTTTTTCGGACTACTTATGATCTAGACGATTACTGACCGGTTACTGGACCATTTCAACAACTTTTCAAATTTAAATTTTCATATCCCGAAATTACGGTATTTCGTGACATTCACCCATATGTATACTAGTCACAATTTTGAGACATTTGTGGGCTCTAACCTACGTAGCTCTCCCCCTTCCATCACTGGATTTGCATTTTAATTTAATTAATTCATATTCATAAAAACATAATGTAACTTATGATGACTTTCAGGAAACATTAAAGTGCAACATCAACAGACAACAAAATTACAACAACATCACCCGATGACATCTGCTCCTATTGTTGTTCTTGTTGTAGTTGCAAATAGCAGAGAAACTTTTATTTAGTCATTGCTGCCTGCTGCTGCATGTTGCATGTTGTTGCAACATAAACGATTTCACAAATCTTTTAACAGTTGGCAATATAATTCTCATAATTTCTGTTGTCCCTTTAATGTTACGTCGTCTTCTTTTACTACTTAAAAATTTGCTCCGAGATCTGCTATTTTAAGAAAAATAAATTTAATTTTCATCTTTATCGTTTCTTTTCCTTAAAATTTTCAATACAAATTTCGAAAAAATGTTTTTTATTTGTTTGTTTGTCTCTGGTTGGTTGCTTCGATGCCTGGCACTAAGGCCCAAAGGCGCAGGCAGCCAGGCAGCATCATAAGAGCTGAGCTTCAAACATTTTGTTGTCATCGACAACATTAATATTCAACATTTCATCACTTGCTTAAAGCGCACGTTGCCATCAAAATAAGGGACAGACACACCACCGATTGCGGCGGCGGAGGCGGCAGGGAGTAAAAGGAATGAGTAGTAGGGAAGCTAATAAAAGGCATTAAAAATAGTGCCACCAATTTTTATTGCATTTGACTTCCTATTGACGATATGTGTAAGAAAGTATAATATTTTTTTCATTTCATGTGGTGGAAAACAATATAAGAGGGGATAGTTTGTCTTTTAAGAGTTGAAATAACCCTTGCTCGATAATATTTGTAGTTGACCATATATAGTTTAATTTTGCCGATAGAAGGATATGATTTTAAAATCAATGAAGATTTTCGAAAAGCTCTTTTGGGTAAGTTAATATACTCGTACATAGAACTGATATCGAGTGCTCAACAACATATTTAGAAGAAGACTACTTTAGCTATACAAACTAGCAACTAATAGAACATATCTTTATCATTCTGAATGTATTCTGGGTATTGGTTTTCAGACTGTTTTCTCTCGAAATACAGTGCAATACTTTTTTAAGCCCAGAACCTTTCTTCGATGAAAGCTGCCCAAACAACTACTGTGAAACCCAAACAAAAGAGCATGTGGATGTCGAAAAGGCTAATCTATCCAAAACACGCTAGGTGAAAGCTACATATATAAAGCCTCTGCAAAAAAAGATGGGTCTGGTAGACGACGTTGCTTTATTAATAGCCTGATTCAGTACGTTTCCAAAATAGGTCAGAACATGAACATCGGTTAAAAAATCTTGTAGTTATGGACCATTTGTGTGAGTTTTGTGAAGCAGTTTCATCGGTTTTGGCATGAAACGAAACCATGTACCGAATTTCAGCGAAATCGGAGTAGGTGTAGCAATAATTGTGGCACTAGCCTAAAAATATGCACAAACATTATAGTACAATATAGTTTTAATTATGTATTTAAATACATTTTTATACTCTACTATACACTCAGAGTATATTCACTTTGTCCTTCCGTTTGCAACGGGGAGAATGAGGCTTGGAAGGTATGGAAAAGTATACATATTCTAGATCAGCATCACCTCCTAAGTCGATATAGCTATATGCATCTGCCTGGTTGGCTATCCGTCTATGGAAAAATGTCCACGGGAATACTAATAGTGGAGTCAATAAAGCCCTAAAAAAGTCAAAATGAAAGGGTCCTCAAGAACAGCTCCGATTTCGATGATTTTATATACCGTAAACTCAGGCCCGACTAGAAAATTTTGTGTGGCGACAATTAGGGCCTTGTTAGTTTTGCCTAACTAGAACGTTAGGCCCAAACGCGGGAGCCTAACAAGGCCCTCATATCGGATGTAACGGTGTTCCCCATATTTTCCCAATAAGGAATGCCTAATGCCGGCCTAATTAGGTAGGCGTTCGTATTTAGGAAAATTTGAGGCTTACCAAACTAGGCCATCGTTGGGATTTCGCACTTGACCCTAACGTTCTGCTTAGGCAAAACCAATTGGGCCCTAATTCACGCCAAACTCATAATAATCTTCAAATCAATAAAACGAAAAATAGCTCTGTATTTTTTTAGTAATTTATTAAAAATATTATTTCTTATTTCTATCTTAATTTTTTTAGAATTGTTAATATGCTAAATTAAAATTGATCACATTAAAGATAATTCAGGTTTATTCCGATATCCGTGTGATTTCAATTACTTATTATTTAGGAGGCTTTTTGATTAAAACCGTGAGTCGAACGATAAAAAGAATTGGAATATCTTTTGTGGAGAATTGTAGGTTGTACAAATAATATAAGTTCGGATTAACAAAAAAGTAATCGTTAGGTAATTTTCTTAAAAAATCGCAAAAAGACGAAAAATTCGATTTTATCGAATATTTCCTAAACGGCTACTTTCTCGTAAATGTAAATCAATATTATTTGTAGAGCCTGTAATTCTCCACAAAACAGATTCTGATACTTTTTATCGCGTGACTTACCATTTTCATCAAAAGCTTCCAAAATGGAAAATAATTGAAACCACACGGATTACGGAACAGACCTTATTGAAAATAAATCCTTATTAAGTTTTTGAACAGTAAAATTTAATAAAATAGGGTTTTAATGAAACAATTGTTTGGAAGAATGAATGAATCATGTATGGAAAGGAAATCTTGAAGTAGTTGCCTTTAATTATAACATTAGCATGGAAGACGAAACGAATCGGGTGACTAAAAATCAATCGTTAATATCAGTCTATTGAAATTTTCATTAAAAACTTGGTTTAACTTAATCAATTCTTGTCTTAACTTTGAAGTTGTAAGCAATTGAAAATCAGTCATTCGATTTGTTTGTCTTCCATGCCAAGTCTATTAAATAGATATGTATCAACATATCGGCACGAAAATGCAAAAGGACGTAACAACATTGTTCGACATATCGCTAGAAATAAGAAAAATTATAGAAGTGCACTCTGAAATGAATTTGAGTTATTTTGTTGTAACGTCTTTTTGCATTAAAGTGACAATTTACAACCAAAAAGTCAATAGTAAAACTTAAAAAAAAATTTAGAAATAAAATAATAAAAAACCTTTTTTTATCACGTGCAGCACAGCCACCATTCCAATCCCTGCAGTGATGAAGAGCTGATGCCAATGATTTTATGATGCTATACTCACTAAGGTCTTCTTTCGATTTTGAAAAAGTTTTAACCAAAGCATCTGCAAAGAAAAAAAATTAATTTCATTGGACACTGTTTAGAAATAACGTGACAACCCTAGAAAAATGTTTTTGACTAAAGGATGCAGTTCGATTTCAAATAGTAACATATACATATCTGAATATCATTGCATTTGTTCTTCAACCAGGAAAGAAAAACGTAATTATCTCAAAACATTTTTCAAGAAAGCAGCGCATTATTTCGTAAAAAAATTTTTAAGTATACGTACCCCTTGGGCTGCTTTGGTGCAGTTAAATTTAAGCGCCAGTTCGCAACTTAAAGCATAACGCAAATGCGCCGGCTGACGACCAACCCAATCAACGACAGCGAATTTACTTAATTTACTAGCAAGATGTATCAGAACAACTGCAATCATCTCTGGTTCCCACTATAGACAGACGAAAGTGCTTAAGGAATCATTTACGAAATTCCATGCCATTTTCACCATTTTTTGAAGTTTCTGCTGATCGCCTTTGAAGCATTTCGCATATTTGAGCAAGAATGTGTATGGATGTCCCACCTGGAGATCGAATTTTATGGTTTGCAGCAGAATACGCTCCAAAGTCATAACTTCCTATAAGAGAATTAAAGAAAAATTTACCCAAATAATAATAAATTTAGTTTTCTACTAACGCACCTTCTTTGGATCTTCTCCGAATGAATAGAATTGCATGTCCGGTAAACGTCCACGTGCAGTCTTTATTATATCCCTGCATTTTTTTGGGCGTTTCCTCCACTTTGCCCGCCAAGAAGAGGCAACAGCATGCAATGACATAACGCGGAAAGCTCTTAAACGAATGAAACATATAAAAGCGGTGAAAGTACACCACTCCGATAGCAATGATATTGCCTCCAAGGCATATTTCGGTGCCACAACTCATGATGAAGCGTGCGCCTTCTTTGTGACAGCGACGTTCCGTTTCCAATGTTATGTCATCCAATACAGATGGTGTGTCTTTCAACTTTTTTTTTGTCATAATACCAGCAAAGCATTGTCCCAATGTTGGCAGTGATACTTTGACTAGGATTTGGGGAGTTTTGTTTTTGCGGCGTCTGCTTCAGAATCTGGCTCAGTTGTTGTAGGTACACGCATTCCTTCTTGAGAAAATGATAACGCTATCGCTTAAATTGATTTATTTATTTAAAAGAACAAAATCACTTACGATTATGTTTAATCCAAGATGCAAAATACTTTTTTCGAACTACATTTTATTAGAATTTTATTCACACACAAACCGAACAACAAATTATGTGTCAGGGCTGCCGATGGATGATTTGATTCCTAACTCTATTTAGACAAGCGGTGGAGGGTAGAGTCGATGCAAGTCCCGGGATTGATTAAAACTATTTTTTTTATCAAAAATATGAAATTAAGATAAAAAAATTAGGTAAACATTATTTAATATTGTTGAACAAGCACCGATTTTGATCCAACTTTACTCATTTTGTTGGTAATTGAATTAAGAAAAAAATAAACACTTTAGATTTATGCAGTTTAAAAAAAAAAAAAAAAAAAATAGGAACAATTCTCAACAAAAATATTAGTTTTCGATGTATCTGTCGATTCTCAATCTGAATCTGGCATCAAAATCGGTCTATCACGTATGGTTTTTGAGATATCCTCAACTCAAAGTTGAAATATCACGATTTGTGAGGTTATATGGAGGACACTCGAAACTATTTTCTATTGAATGCGTCATATAGTACTATTTTGTGCCTTCACAATGAGTTATAAATTCATGATACCATTCGAAATTATCGTAACTTTTTATAATAAAATCCTTTGATACTATATCATAGCTCATTTTGAAGACAAAAGCCGTGTTCCTTTTGACGCGTATATACAATTGTGTATATTTTTGAATTGCAATAACTCATGAACAGTGAGTCGCACAATAAAAACTCTAAAGAACTTTTTATGGAGAATCACGTTCTCTACAAAAACTTTTCATTTAATATTTAAAAAATTTATCTTTTAGGAGTTATTCTATAAAAACTGGTTAAGCGCCGATAAACGGCAAAAAATCACTTTTTTTTAAATAACTTCTAAATAATTATTATTTATCTAAATATTATTTTTACAAAAGATCAAAATTATTTGTAGAGCATGTGGTTCTCCCTGAAAAAGACCCTTGTACTTTTTATCGTACAACTCACCATTCATAAGTTATCGCAATTTGGAAATTACCACAATTTTATGTACGCGTCAAAAAACAGGGCTAAAGAATAGAACTGAAAATAGATGCTGAAAATTACTATTGTTGGTTAGAATTGTTCTATTTAAAAAAAAAAAACCGCATAAATTTAAAGTGTTGGTTTTTTTCAATTTCGGGATTGCAATTTATAATCCCGATAATCTCGGGCTCGCCAAAAGGCTCAAAAATTGGCATCCCTAATACATATATATCGAACAAATTAAAATGGCATAGACTTGAAAAAAATGCTTAAAAAAAACTAGTCAAAATGTACGAAAATTTGCCATATTTCGAAAATCATGACTCGGATTTAAGAGTTTTGTAAACAAAATTTGTAGTGAATTAAAATACCATTCATTTGGCACCAATATTTTTAAATTCTATCAAGAGGTTCCGGTTTTCATAAAGCCATATCCCGATCTTCCGATTTCTGTATCTCCGTAAGTTTTTGGAAAACGGAACTAAGAGAAGTTGTTCGTCCCATGAATCTTACATTTTTTGGTGTTCTGCAGATTACCAACCACCACCACAAATAAAAATGGCAAAGGCCTAAGAATATTTTTAAACAAATGAGTTTTTTGGCACGAAAGGAAAATAAAAAATATGTAGCTGTGTTTTAGACGACATTTTATATATGCTCGTATAAGCACGTAGAAAAAAGAAAATTCACAATGGAGTCCCTGGTAAAAAAACTATGACAGCTGTCATGATCTTAAGTTCGTGTGGTAATAATCGTGGTACTAATAAAATGAAAGTGTTACTTTTTGAGAGCAATAAAAGCACTTAAAAAATTCAAGTTTTTAATAATATTTTATCTTATAGATTAGAACAAACATTTTCCCCAGATTTACCGAAATTCGGCAACTTCTCGTTTTTCATTATGACAAGCGCATTAGGCGTTCATTAGGTAAATCTTAAGCCTGCCTAACTAGGCAATTGTTAGGCATTCCGAAACTAGGCAACTGTTCGTTTATCACTATGACCCCCACGTTAGGTTTTCGTTAGGCAAACGAAATTCGGCAACTGTTCGTTTAGCACTTTGACCACCGCAGCAGGTGTTTATTAGGCAAACTTAATTTGGGCAAACCCAAAGCCTACTTAACTAGGCAAGTAATAGGCATTCCTAATTTCGGCTAACCCCATTGCTTCCCAATTAGGGCCTAATGTATTTTTAGGCATGCCTAAGCAAATTTCTAGTCGGGGGGTATATTCACTTTGTCCTTCCGGCTGGCTGGGTGCCTGGCTGAGAGTGGAAATCAGAGCAAGATAATTCAATGCAATTTAACACACTGCCTCCGTCGTCAAAGTTAGCTCGTGGGATTGAAAATGAGCGAAATCGGTCAATGGCCACGCCTACCGCCCATACAAAAAATATATTCGAAATGCAACTTTAGGAGTATTTTTCACGACAATGCAACCAAAATTCACAAAACTACTACGGATGGTAAGTGCAAGCACTGAGAAAAACGGACAAGAAGTCATGGCACCTCTTGTAAAAGCAAAATTTTCAAAATACTGCAGTGTAGGGTATTTAATGATTGGCCAGACCAAAGTTAACACCCTTATAATTTTTTTTTTTTTGTTTTTTATTTTTTGAAATTTAACTATAAAAATTAACATTCGAATGAGCTGTTTTAAGCTAAGCACAGATTTTTTTTTACTGACTAATGATAACCCTATGCTAAAGCACTGAGTTATTGAATTTGGCTTTGCTTGAATTTAAATTACACGCACAATTTCCATCGAATCAAGACGAGCTGGCGTCTTCCGTTGGTGTTGCATGATGATTAATCGTGTTGATTGATGATCGCAACAAATGAACAGGAAAATTATTAATTGCAAAAATTAAAATTAACACAAAATTTATTTTGGAAACAAAATTTTTCTGTGTTTTAAGGAATGCATTTACATGTAATAAAGAACAAATATAATTTGTTGCAAACAGCATATAGCCATATTTTCTTTCAATCTTTGGCCACGCATATTTTACGCACTTAATATGCGTGTTGACAACATTTATGCACAAAAATGAAGTGTTTGTTGCATGCATGTTGCATGTTTTTTTGTTGCTCACCGTTGTGCTGATTCGCAACATGTTGACTTGCAACAACAACAATTGCTACAAAGTCATATGACGATATGACATGTGTTTTATGAGGCGTGAAAAGCGAATTACCAAATAAAATGACAATTTATTGCTGAAATATGAACTCAACAACAACTGTAGTAAACACATCAAAGAAAACATATTCTGAAAAAGTCAATCGGAAGGGATGGCCATGCTTAGCGGTCATACACAATGTAGCTGTGCTATGTAAGAAAAACCCCAGAAGTTGTATGTTAATATGGACGAAAACTCAAGAAATATGGATAATTTATTTTTTATTAAAATTCATTCTTAAAAAAGTGGATCCAAAAAAAAAACCAAAATATTCAACTTTAACCTTCCTTGACTAAAAGGACAACCATTCCCACTTTCAAAATTGGCCAAATATCTTGAAGTCTTTCTTGATCTGAAGCTAAATTGAAAAGCTTGTATATATAATGGTATAAGCCATCAGGCATACTATTGGATTAATGATAACATCACATTGATTCAATGGTACAAGTTATAAGATATACTATTGTACTAATGGTATCACATTAATTTAATGGTACAAATAATAAGACATTCTTTCGTATTATAATAAGGGTAATATCACATTATTTCAATGGTGCAACGACAGTAAAAAACAATTGGAACAATAGTGTCCACACAATATAAAGGTATGTAGGCAAAATCAAACACTATCGTTGATGTTTCACCTTTGATCGTGATCTAGATCAAACTGTTTTATTTAAATGGAATGCAGTGTTGGGTCACAATAGTTTATAACATGATCAGTTTACAATGTTTTATGAAACTTAAATAAACTTATGTGATGAACTATAACGAGCTTATGCAATGACTATAATGAATTTACTATAAATTAAGACATAATATTACAGTGGGTAACCTTACATATACTAATATTGCTTCAGGTACAAACTACTTATGTATTAACGTGTTAGACGTGCTATTGGATCAATGCTCTCATACCATTGAATCGATAATAAAAACATAGCAATAATATAATAGATTCGAAATAATTGCTTTAAAAATTTGGGTCCGATTGACTAATTTCAATAGCAAAAACTATTAGATTTAGTAGGTACAAAAGCCATAATTTCAATAGTTTTTTTTTTTGAGTATAGCCTTCTATGCATGCAAAAAATCTTCAGCTTAAAATTGGGACTTCAAGAATGGCATAGATGTACATATAACACCGTAGTATGACCAATCTTTACCTATGGCTCTTTTGTTTCATATAGCTAGCCATAAAACAGAAGCATTGACATCATGCTCAACCGCAGCTCTCAGCGTTATTTTGCATCTGCTGCCTCCAACCTCATTCATTAAAGCCACTACTTTATGCAGTACGAGCAGACTCAGAAAAGCCGATTGCTGGATGCCAAAGAATTATGGTCACAGCTCTATCCTCAATACTATATCAATCAAACTTTTCAACTCCTCCAAAGAATACATCAGCCCCTTATAAAACTTTGAGAAAAAACTCCCGAAAGAACTTAATGGAAAGACAGTACCCCCAGCCTAAACTTCGCAATCACCATATAAGTACAATACACTGATGGCTCTATTTATCCCATTTTCGTCGCTTATTCAAAATCGGTGATCTTCTCTGAAACGCAGGCCGCTATCAAGGCACTGAACTCAGTAATGGTATAATCAAAACTAATTAGTTGAGGAATGTAGAAAAAACTTAATCGAACAAGGACGTCAACTGTTTGGGTTCCAGGTCACAGGAAAATTCAGTGTTATAAAAAGGCTGATGAACTAGCAAGACATGGCTGCTCTTTAAGCTAGACCTATCCAGAGTGCGTGTACACTCCGTTGGGTCTAATGGAGAAATTAATTTTCTCGCATTTCCTCAACGAAGTCAATGCAATATGGAAAGCATTAGAAACTTGCAGGATTTCGAAAGTAATCGGACCTTCATTTAACAACTCGAAAAAATTAGATCTGATATCTAAAAATCACACTGATATTGCAAAAATCGGTGCAGTTTACACTGGACACTTTGCCATCGGCTAACGAGATGGAATCTATTTTATTTTCTCTATAACTGCCATGGGTTCTATGACAACCCTTTTTCAATAACCTGAACGAGTTCGCTGATATTGATATTGGCTCACTACTCAACTACCTCAATAGAACAAACATTTCTTGATATTCTTTGCATTATTTGATGGCTGTTTATTTTTTAATAAGAACTATGAGTTTGAGAACCAATGTAAATGTTATTATGAACTTATTTCATGCCTTCCAAACTTTATATTTGGTTGTATGGTTAAGTATACCATATTACCCTACTTATATGTACCACATTACCTGCTCACTTTACAAGTTCTGATCACATTGCGCCACCATATATACCAGTCATGAGAAATGATGCCTGAAATTTTTTTATCATTTCCTTTTTGTAAACTACATAACTTTTGGAAATAAAGCCATAATTTTTGAAAAAAAGGCAGAAAAGTTTTTGGGTTTATTTCCAAACCAAAATAGAAACAACGCCAGAATTTTGTATAAAGATTTTTCTAGCTTTATTTCCAAAAATTATTTTGGGCGTTATTTTCGCGAGCCCAAAATCTTGTTATTTTATTTACTTTACCTTATTAAAATCTACAAAACCATCAATTTATCAAATTCAAATTCATCAATATATATAAAGAAATACTTATTTAAAACAATATTTGAATAAGCCTTAGTCATAATATCTAATTGGCTTATCTTGTTGCTATGTCTAAAATTATGTTTATTCCATTTTCAGCAATTATTTCCCCTTGGCCTAATGTTTTCTTGCACTTAATAAATTTAACAAATATTCCATACGAAAGATATTGTCACAATATTTTTATTTACTCGGCAATAAATTTTTTCACGCATCCAAAATGCCTTCTCCTCTTATTCCAACTCATTGGATGGCTGACTGGCATGCTTAATGAAGGAACCATACAATACACTTCAGACACTCTCTGTCTGGGAAACAGACAATTTTGGAAAAACAATCTAAAATAAATGAAAATTAATTATTTATTGCCACTGCTTCCTTTGTGGTGAAAAATTGAAAACACAAATTCACCCTGAGAAACTCTCATTGTACACTGTATCCTATCACTGGCGCGAAGAAGAAGTGTTGGAGGGTAAGGAACCGAAATAAATCGCAATATGAGTGTAAACAGATTTGTTTATTTTACGCAGTCATTTGTCACGCTGCAATCGGCTGGGTTGGAACCCTGTGGTGCGGCTGCCATAATGATTTGATGTCACTGCGCCGACCGATCGATCGCCTGTGGTGGGTCCAAGTTGGAACCTTTGCAATGGACTTTTATTGTTAATAATGCGAGCAACATATCGTATTGCATGCGCATCCACTTGAGATTTTATATCTGTTAGATACTGCATTGTATCTGTTTCATTCATATTTATCTATATCTACTATATGTAGGTTAATCGCCTCGGCTCAAAATACTCTCTTTGAAAGTGAAACCGTATTTGTGTTGTCTTTTTTTGTTTGAGTTGACAGTTTCTTTTTTTTATATTTGGATTTATTTATGTATATTTACCCGATATTTTCTTTTCACTTTTGTTTGTGTCTCGTGTACATATACCTCGTTGTTTGACACTCGGGCTGTTTGTGCATGAATTGTTTTTGCTTCAAGTTCAAGTGGATAAGCGATCTTTGATGTATTCCAGTCAAGTATGAAACCCTTTTTTCTGTTCAGATTTTGTTTGGTTTAATAGTTTCCCGATTTGTTCTTTCACCTTAAGACAGTAACAAGCCATGAAAACGTCAAGTGCCGTATTGCGCTGGAATTTGACAGTGTATTCGTTTTGTTTGTGAAACATCCACCTCTTTACGGCTGTGCGAGTCGCACGTGTAACTCATATTTCATTGAGATAAGCGTTGTTTACATAATTTACTCTATACTGTGATAAAAATAACGAAAGAATCTTCTATTGAAAGTATTGTTTCAACCTGAATTGCTTAGAACGAATTGTATAATTTTCCAGCATTCTATTGTTAAAATTTCTTCCTTTTTCCTATAACTTGAAAGCGTAGAACAATAAATCCCAAATGAATAGTCATGAATGCTCTCTTACATTGTTGACTTTGCTTTCTCTTAACAGTTTTTCCGCTTTTTTCCATATGACTTTTGGCTTTCCACTTTTTCTACAGATTTGACTCCGTTTGCCGATAAACTTTGCTGAACGGTTTTCAAAGTGTGTGCCCTAGGGTGTCTCTTATTTGGGAAAAGTCAAAATTTTATGTCGCGCTCCCCCAGAATCGAAAGACTTTGAGAAAAAAATTAGATCCCCTTAAAGACAGGTTTTTTTAAACGAATTAACCTGTGCCACGAAGACATTCAAATTTAAATGAAAATTAGCATAGATTTTATATACTTCTTGTTTTAACTTGCTGGGAATCGCGTTGCCTGAAATATTTTTCGCCATCAAATGTGTATCTTATTGTTTTCGGGTCGCTGAACACGATACAAGTGTCAAAATTAAATTTTGACAGCTGATTTCAAATCAAAACACCGAGAAATGGAGGTTAAACCGGTAGCTTGTGTCGACACGTGTAGCCGTTAACAGCTGTCAAAATTTAATTTTGACACTTGTATCGTGTTCAGCGACCCGAAAACAATAAGATACACATTTGATGGCGAAAAATATTTCAGGCAACGTGATTCCCAGCAAGTTAAAACAAGAAGTATATAAAATCTATGCTAATTTTCATTTAAATTTGAATGTCTTCGTGGCACAGGTTAATTCGTTTAAAAAAACCTGTCCTTTGGGGGATCTCATTTTTTTCTCAAAGTCTTTCGATTCTGGGGGAGCGCGACACAAAATTTTGACTTTTCCCAAATAAGAGACACCCTAGTGTGCCCGATCCCTCGCCTTTTACGAAATTTGATCTTGTGAGTTTTGGACGAATGATTGCACTTTAGGTGTAAATCGGCTTTTGAGGTTGTATTTGTACTGGAGACTTCAGGCTGGTGATGAGCAAAATTAGTCTTGGTCTTGAGTCTTGTTCTTTGTAATTTTTCGAGACAAAGACGCTGATATCTTTGCACGATAATCGTCAAGACCAAGACTGCTTTTCAGTCTTTCGAGGATAAAATCATCCTTCAATTTGATATTTGGCATCTTAAAAACCCAACTGCTTTGGAAAAATAAGGTTTCGAAATTTTTGATATTCATTAATCTTTAGAATTTTCTCGACTTAATACATAATCCAGTGTCTTACTAAAATGTAGTGATAAAGATTAGAACAGGTTTAAATAAGCAGCTCTGCCTTATTTAGCGATAAATGTCGATGACAACCGATACTCATACTCCTTAAGCAATCTCTTCTATATAAGTGATGAGCCAACTTAGTCTTGAACATTGAGTCTTAGTCTTGGTTTTGATATAAAGTCTAAGTCTTGAACATAAAGTCATGGTCTTGTTTTTAGTCTGGAGAAAAATTTTGGAAAACATCGAGTATGTAAAATTTCCGAACCTTTTTTTTAACAACGATTAGTGAAATCGAGAGTAGAGAGTATTGGCTCGTACGCAGAGAGAAGAAATAACCCATAACTGGCGATGATAAATGAGTTTCTACAGCGTTAGTGAGTGTTTTTGACCAAGTTTAGTTGCTGATTGGATATAATAACGCTCCGCTCCGTTGTCATATTTATATGGCGTGAGATGTTAAGTACCACGAACGTGGTAGCAACTCATTTAGCAACGTGAATTGTGAAGCGTTTTGAACTCAAACAGTTACGAACGACCTATGCTCAAAACCTTGCTGGCGACGTTGTTAAAAGAACCACGTTTCTGTGACTTTTTACAGTGTACTTCTGTGTTTATAAGACAATCCGACACGGCTTTGCACATATGAAAAAAAAAAAAAAAAGTTATACGTGTCTTCCCGAATTTCTGGATCAAGTCAGATATTTTTTTAACGATTTTTGAAGTTTTTACGAGTCTAATTGCATTGGACTGATTAAAAAAATACTATTTTTGTAAATTCAACGATTACTTTCAAATGTCTGAAAGTAAGTGTCACAAAATCGAGCTGAGAATTTTTTAAAATTTTTTTAATGGCATTTAGAGGTCACTTATCACCATTTTATGCAAAATTTTGGGATGATACAGTTTTTATTTTATTATGACCCCAAAAATGGTCGGAAAAAGTCATGAGATATCTAAAAGTTTTCGTTTTGAAAAATTGGGCTATAATGGGTTAGGTATTACACAAAAATATTTTACGGAATAAAGACTTAAAAAATCGATTAAAAAAATCTGAGGTCGAATCGACACATCCGTGACAAACTCGTGACGTATAATCCAATGTTTCACATGTATTTTGCATTACTAAAAACATAATTTTACGTCACGAATTGTACGTTCGCGGATACGGCGATTCAGCCCCTGATTTGATCTAGAAAATCGGGTAGAAAGGTATAATTTTTTTTAGCCATATTTTTAGAATATATGTATCGGAAACCAAAGGTTCATTTTGTCGGTCGGTGTTCTCATACTGATAGTGAGGCCAAAATGAAACGTGTTGACTTTCACTTATCCTCCCGGGCTCTCCCGATTGTTGGATTCTAGATGACTGCTGGTCTGCCACGTACTCTACTGTCTTATGGAATCCATTTAAAGGCTTGGCAGCAAACTTCATTGTGTAATTTCCGCATAGTATGTCTTAACCATTCCCAATTGCATAGCTTGATGTCTGCTGTCATTTTGCGTGTTATTTCAAGTGCAAGAATTTCTTATTCATGCCTTTTGTTGAGCTTAAGTTGCAATGTCAATGAATATTTGAAGATTCCTTATGCTGCGGCTTTTTCTTCTATGTTAGCATAAATTAAATGTACAAAATTTATGCTTTTAGGTTATGTCCGGAACATTTTCAACCGGTAGAACTTTTATCCTCAGAAGCATCAGCATTACGAATACATATGATATTTCAGAGGGTAACATGTGTTGATCTTTCAGAGAATCAAATTTAAAGGTTAGGCAGTTCCTGAAATGCAGTCCCTAGTTGTATGTATCACGAGTGTACTGCACTTTGCTAATTCTCTTTTGTTATGAATTTTATTCGAAATATTTTAAAAACGTTGAAACGTTTAGAATATTTGTAGACCGCCAACATTCGGCAACTCTTATTTTGTGACTCAATACAATTTATTTTCCGAATTTTCACTTTAACGCGTAATAAATTTGAATCTTTAAATTTTGCACTCAGTTCCGTTTCCGTTGCTGACATGGTTACATTCCACAATTCATTTCATCAAATTGCACTACTCAACGGTAGATGGCGGTATAAGTAACATAACTTGGCAGCACTATTCGAAACAGCTGTTGATTTGACATCTGACAAAAAACAAAAAATTATTTTTCAGATTTTGTGTTGTTTTGTTTCTTTTTTCTATCGGGACATTTTCACTTTCTACGCGGTTGGAAAGGAGATTTTGTGTTGAAAACATTGAAAGGTCGATTTACTTTTTCCTTCGATCAACTCAATAATGGCCGATACGCCAGGAAGTAAAGCCATCGAAAACCTCAAAACATTGGACAATGCTGTGGCGGAGTTCAAGAAACCTTCCGCAGATGCAGCGCGTAAAAAAGGAAAACCAAAAATTTTAACCGAAGAGAAATACATAGAGGCAAGTGGAATGATGAATGAATATTGTGAAATCGTTTTAACTGTTGAAGTTAAACTTTGTAAACCAAATAGTAACTCTACAATTTTATACTTGAGAATTTGAATTTAAGTTTTCCTTTATGTATCCTTTTAAATATTTTTGATGTAGAAAAATATTTTTCATTCGTTTTAATAAATCAATCACAATAGGTTATGGGCCCAGATGCCTAAAGAATAAAATTTTAATTTTTATTAAAAAGAAACAAGAATCAAGAATCAGCCAGACGAATAAAGGACACCGCATTTTAAGAATCAACAATCAACAGAGGTTAATACATCATTCAAGTTACAAGATTCAAAATGGATTTTTCAAAGCACATCAAGCCATTAGCAAACCAAAATGATTGGCCAATATGGAAGAGAAAAATTAGAGATCTACTCGATTACCACGAAGGTGCATTGGAGGTAATCGATAGGAATTTGGTTAAACCAGAAATCCCCACTGAACCAGCTCAAGAAGCAGAGAAGAAAAAATATAAAGAAGAAAGTGATCTTTATAGAAAAGCAAATAGTTATGCTAAATCTATGATCACTAGTGCAGTAACAAGTTGGGCGTAAAATGATTTGAAGGAAAAACATTTATTTTTATGTATTAATGTATAATTCAAATTTAATTGTATTTGTAATGAGAGCTACAATTTGAGGGAGAGTGTTGAAGTTAAACTTTGTAAACCAAATAGTAACTCTACAATTTTATACTTGAGAATTTGAATTTAAGTTTTCCTTTATGTATCCTTTTAAATATTTTTGATGTAGAAAAATATTTTTCATTCGTTTTAATAAATCAATCACAATATTAACAAGTTATTAATTTATGTATTATTTTTCGAACAGGAGCTTTCTAAAATCATTCAACGTGATTTCTTTCCGGATCTTGATAAACTGCGTGCGCAAAATGATTATCTAGATGCAATGGATCGCAAGGACTTTGTTCAAATGGAAGCCATACGCGCTAAATACAGTGGAAGGCAACACACAGAAAGAAGTCGATGTATGTAATGTTTGAGGCTTAAATGTCCGGAAACTTTCTAATTTCGAAAGTTTTTTTTTTTTCTTTATTTACAGCAATGACACCGGCAACATTTGAGACACCAGCAAGTATGGCCAATTGCACACCTCGGGCTAACGCCGACAAACAAAATGACAGCTCCGACACACCAAAATCCACAATATCATCTGCTTCCTCTGCGGAGGGTGGCAAGAAGTCAATGTCGGAAAAACATTCATTAGACTCGTTTTTGCAAGCTTACACAAGCGAGGATAACTTCAGTTTTCAAGAGATAATAGATACAGCAGATGAGCGTTTGCGACAAAAATTTGCTGTTTATTATAATGAGGAAAAGTTGTCCGCAGAGAAATTGGCACGTGCATTAACATTACCCAGCATAGAAAAACAATTTGAAGAACCTGATGCACTTAGAAAGGTATACTCTTTAAACCATTACCATAGACGAAGAAACTTATTTTTAATTTTTTACAATTACGTAGATTGAAACCTGGAACTATACCAATAAGAACTCTATAATGTACATTCCCGATGGCGTACAACTAACTGAAACGGAGCGCATTGAAAATGTCAATCGCCGTCAAAAGATAAAACACAATAACACACGCCTGTCATCCAATCCATTTGATGATTTACAAAGCCAAAGGACGGCATCGTTAGATATTGCAGCAAGACAAGCTCAGCCGATGTGCGAAAAAATAGGTGTTGATGGCAATAAAATAAGCCACAATGCACCGGCTCCACAAATACGTGGCTTCGATTTAGTGAAAACACCATCGCCACGACCAGGTGAAGCATTTTCACCTCTAATGACTTGGGGTGAAATTGAGGGTACGCCTTTTCGTCTCGATGGCTCCGATACTCCAGTACGTTCCAACACTGGGCCTTCATTTAAAATCAATGAAACATCACGTCGCGAAAATATCGGCTTGGCATTAGCTGAGAAAGTTGGTGAAAAAATGCGCGCACAAAAGCAACGTGCAATGAATACAGCACGCAAAAATATCGGCTCACCATTTATACGCTCCAATATGGAACGCTTAGCATCAATGTCTCCTGCTGCACGCCGCTTAGCCACAGCTAAGTTAGGCTTACGTACTCCCATAATGACACCATCACCAATGAGCACATCACAAACAGCAGCAGCAATGAAGAGGAAGGGTGGCGCTGCAAAACCAAGTCCTGCAATATCTAAGAAAAACGCAGGTGAAACTTCATCGGCATCAAGCAGTGGAAAATCTACCCTAACCGATGATTTATTGAAGATTCCTACGAAGCGTTTAAAAGCTTCGGATTTCTTTTGAGATGTTAATTAAAACTAAGTGTGTTTTCTTTTTTTAAGTAAAATGTTAAATGTAATCTAAGGAGTCGTACTTGACAATTTTTGACCTGGAACTAAAAACCTACACAAATGTTTGAATTGTACAAAAAAAAATGAAAATAAATTGTCTTACCTTGGCTGATCAGAAATGAGAATCAAATTGAAGTTAATTGGTGTTGGCAGGTAGCATAATCAAATTTCATTTAAAAGGTTCAAAAAAATGTTCAAAATTTCTTTCGAGAATATATTCCTTTCCGTGAGGGGAAAAGAATATAGTTCGTGAATATTTTGATAAGAAGTTTTTTATTCTTAGAATGAAAATGTAGTTTAAAAGTGTCGGATCTAGTTTCGAGGATATAGCCATCCTAAGATCCGGATATAGCCTTTAGAAAAATCAGTATAAGTTGGAAACCTTCGGATGGATGTCAAAAATAATGTATTTAAACAAAGTAAAAAAGAAAATTTATTATTCAAAATTTGCGACCAATGCAAAGCACCCATAATAGGAAAATTAATAAAAAAAAATCAACATAGAAAAAACAAAATTAAGCACCTTGAAAATAAACCAACTTTAAATTTCATCATATGGTTTAATCCCAGTAATCCACATGATCTCCAGACTTAAACTTCTGCGCCTCTAGCACCTGAATAAATTTAGCAGTTGTCTGTTCTGTTGTTAGCATCGTCTTAGTTTCTCGCTGCTGCTTGAACGCTAATGATAAATCCGCATTGATAGTTTCCCGCTGTACCAACACAGTCATATCGGTATCAATTGCACCTGGTCCATAATTCAAAACCAAAGTGTCTTGCTCTTCTTCCACTGCCAAAACTCTGAAGTACATATTGCGTGCTGCCTTACCGGAGCAATAAAAACTCATCGATGCAAAAGGTTCAATGCCACATTTAGAGCTGATGTTTACGACAACTTTCGGTATTTTGCTGAATAACTTGAAAAATTCACAGTTCAGCGATATTGCCGAGAATACGTTCGTATGGTAATACTCTGCCCAAGCGTTTGTCTCCGACACATCAATGGCGCGTTTCGTAACATCACCGACTGTTCCAGCATTGTGTACAATAAGCGAACGTTTGAAATCTGTTACCTGAAGGCCATTTAAGGATTCTGTTAGAACTTTTGTGAATTCTGTTGCCGTTGCTTTGGATAAATCGATGGAAAAAGTTTTCACTTGTACATCTTTTCCCAGTGCATCGATAGCAGATTTGGTCTTTTGTAGACCCTCTAGATTGCGTGCTAAAAGCACTATCACAGAACCTGCTCCCAATTTTTCCGATAACCTCAATGCTAAGGTCTGTCCAATGCCACGTGAGGCACCAGTGATTAGAAAGTACGATTTTTGCTGCAAGTCCAATACCATTTTGAAGTTGAATTTAATGACTGTTGGAAAATAAAAGTGATTCACTTATCTGTAAGCGAAAAAGACAACAAAACAAAAAATACAAACCAACCACTTGTTGCGGGGCAGCTGACGTACAAAGCAAACTGCCAAAAACTAAACTGAACAGACTGGACCGGTGGTTTTAGATTTGTTCGCTCTTCCCCCAGCTTCTATCTATTGATTTTTATTACAGTTTGCTCTTATCGCCATGCTTTTTGTTCAAATTCGTCAGCTGATGCCTACATACATTTTATTTAATACCCTATAGTCTAACAGCCAGCGCTTAAAAACAACTTTGCGTTTCTAAAAGCTAGTTTTGTTACAGTTGGTTATAGTAATTGTGTACACCAATAAACTGTCGGTCAGTCAAGCGAACTGTAGAACAGGTGGCTGTTTTATTGGGCCCCAACATGTCATAATTTCGATTTTGATCAAATTTATTTCTAAAGGCTGAAAATTGTTATACAATTTTGTCGGTCAGTCAGTTAAACGTTAGAACAAGGCTGGTCAGCAGCCCCGTGAAAGGCAAAACGCTTTTTTTACTCACGAGGGAGGCATCTTACGAAAAAAGTGTACATGGCATAAAATGCTTAGAATCGTTCAAGAAATACGTGTGAATTTTTTCTTAATTTTTTTTTGATTTTTTCTGAAAATTTTTAAAAAAAATAACGTTTTTTACTCAAGAGGTAGGCATCTTGCGAAAAATGTGCACATGGCATAAAATGCTTAGAATCATGCAAGGAACAAGTGTGATTTTTTTTTTTTTTTTTTTAAATTTTAACGTTATAAATTTTTCAGAAAAAAAAAAAATTCCAAAAAAATGCACATTTTGCGCAAGATGACTACGTCTTGAGTAAAAAACGTAATTTTTTTAAAAATTTTCAGAAAAAATAAAAAAAAAAAAACCCCCCAAATTCCTTGAACGATTCTAAGCATTTTATGCCATGTACACTTTTTTCGTAAGATGCCTCCCTCTTGAGTAAAAAAAGCGTTTTGCCTTTCACGGAGCTGCTGACCAGCCTTGTTCTAACGTTTAACTGACTGACCGACAAAATTGTTTTTTATATGCATTATACATTATAATTTTCAGCCTTTAGAAATAAATTTGATCAAAATCGAAATTATGACATGTTTGAGACCATATATCAGCCACCTGTTCTACAGTTCGCTTGACTGACCGACAGTTTATTGGTGTATACAATTACTACAATATAACCAACTGTAACAAAACTAGCTTTTAGTAACGCAAAGTTGTTTTTAAGCGCTGGCTCTCCGGCTACTACATCTAAAAGAATTCATGTAAGGGGTGGGCCATATGGCAGCGGTTTTTTTTTTAAATTAATGTTCTTATAAGTACAGTAAAATTAAATATACATATGCATATTTGCATAAATGGAAAAATTGCAGCTTAATTTTACTTTAGCCACACTTAATATTTTTTTAAACATAGTTTGTTTTGCTAAGCTATGAATTCTATCGAAAAGTGTCTCCCTGATCTACTTTCGGAAATATAGACATCGGAAAAATGAGATTTTGTTCGTTTGTATGTTTGTTATTTATGGACTCGGAAGCTAACAGACCGATTTGAATTAAATTTTCACAATTCTTTGGTCATAGGCTAAAAAAGTGAGCGGTAGCACACCCCTCTTAAAAAGTAATTCGTAATAGCTCTGAAACCACTTGACGCAGATAATTGAAACTTGGTACATGTATAAAGTAAATTAGGATAAATAATTTTTTCCGAAAAACTGGGCGCTGCCACTCCTCCCTAAAAATTAATTTGCAATAGCTCTGAAACTACTTGACGCAGATAATTGAAATTTGGTACATGTATGAAGTGAATTAGGAAAAATAATTTTTATTGAAAAAACGGGTGGTGCCTCGCACCCGAAGAAATTAATTCATCATATCTCATAAAATGTTTAACAGATATGGTATATGTATTAAGAGTACCGGGACAAATAATGTCCATTGAAAAAATGGGCGGTACCACGCCCTTAAAAAATGTCGTCATATTTTTGAAAGTATTTAACGCATAAATATGAGATTTGGGACATAAATAAATTCCATCGGAACAGTTTGCATCGCTTAAAAAAATTTATGATGCTCCGCCCCCAGTACAAGACAGGGTGTAGCAACGCACACCGGGAAATACTAGTCTTTTATAAAAACCGGTATAAGTTGGGAACCCCTAGATGGATTTTAAAAATATTGATGTCATATGAAAGGTATTTTGTGATTAATTTGTTGGAATTTTTTTTAATAACCGTTATTTGTTCCAAAAAATTAACTTTAACCCATAATTTTAAAAACCAAATTAGGAAACCCACATTATTTTTTTTTCATTTGATATGCGACATGTACCTGAAATTGCTTATTAGTACCTACATTTTGTATGGCTATTTTGACGAAATTTCGTAGGTGGGTATGAAACGTAAAAACCAGGTTCTCGGAAGTCACTTGAAAGCTTTATAGTCAAAACGAAGAATATCTAGGTTTACAAGAGGGCTTTATTCATTAATTTTCTGGAACGCCCAATGGTCAAAACGAAGAATATCAAGATTTATTTTTTTTACTATTATCCTTAATTGTTCTATGAAACAATTTTTTTACTATTACACCGTCCGATAAAATTCAATTTATGGTTGCACAACTGAAAAAAACCAATATATTCTGAAAATAAAACTAAAAATCGAGTCATCCCGATTTTCCAGATCAGGTCCAATATTTTTTTTCGATTTTTGAAGTTCTCTATACACGTGTTGAGTTGACATACTAAATTTTTTGGCAGCTATTAGTGAAATTTTATTGCAAATATTTCTGTGGAATATGTAGGTACGCATAATATTTGAATTTGAGTTGCTAATAGCTTTTTTCCACCGGAGATTAATGAGGTAATTTAAGGCTGTTTTCAGATTTATTTGACGTCTAATGAGGCGAGTTACAACTAAATCACAACCTTTTTCTTGGGATGAAAGACTCGACAGACTCCCTATACCTAGGGGGACGAGCCCAGAAAAGACAAAATACGTTTTTGTATTTAGGTCACACAGCTGTTCATCATATTAAAAACTTAAATAATTTCCACTATCTACTTACTTGTTTTAAATACACTGATGATGGAAAATTCATCAAAGTATTTCCTGAATTTAGAAATAATCTGACGAATTTCGTTTTTAATGGCTTATTCCGCTTCTGAATTTAATTTCTTTGTCTCTTTTGATTTCCTTGATTGATTTGAATCTTTTTTGCCTATCTGGACTTAGGTTTTGTTCTTTAAAAGTCCAGAAGTTCTTAAATATATATCGATGATTCTTTCGTGGTGAGCCTGTTAAGTAGTTTAAAGCGCTCCCAAGCCAATATTAAGGTAATTTTTTAACTTAAAATTAGTTAAACTTATTCCGAATTCAATTTTGGTCGCTTGGAATATGCCACGGTAGAGGTATTTTGACCTTTTCTGGACTTCTGTATAAATACATGAACATTTTTTCTGGCCAGAAATTGTAGTCATATTTTTTGGTGAGTACATATTATATTTCAACCGGACATAAACTTTTTTATTTACTAAACCAATTATTTTAATTTACAGAAAAACAAAGAAAATCTCATGTCATCAAGATTTTTTCGGATTCTTGAGTTCAGTGCGAAACTTAAAATAGGTCACTTCGAAGTAAACATTCTACTTAGTTGCTATGTTTTCTTAGATTTTATTAATTACTTCGACTTCACCCTGATAATGATAATTCTACATCACAATTATTTTCTCTTTGCATAGCAACAGTAGCCACATTTAAAGCATTAAAAGTAAAATTGTTTTTCTATCTGAATATATTCATTGACTATACATATTGTATAATACGAGTACTGATTAAATTGCCAACACTAAAGAAAAATATTTAATATAAGATTAAATACAAAACTGGGGATTCGCGTGCACAGATGTAAACACAACCTTTCCTAAAAAAGTCAAGGAATAAACAGTGGCGTAGCAAGTGAGAGAGATAACAAGACTAAGTGTACCTCGGGGAAAAGGAACCCATAGGGGATATTTGGGACATTAATTTCATATGAAAAACTGAAGGTTAAAACAACACTATGTATTTCCTGATTTCATAATTTCCAGTGGAGTAGTTAACATAGTCCTTGGAACTACGAGTATAACTTTATTAATCAGTATAAAAAGAGTTTATAATCTAAATGAGGGCTCCCGAAAATAAGGCCAAACATTTTTTTTTTTTTTAAATCCAGAAAAATCTTACAAAGTTCTGGCGCTATTTCCATGTTGTTTGGGAAACAAAGCCAAAAACTTTCATGGCGTTTTTCCAAAAATGATGGCTATCTTATCAAAAGTTGTGTGGTTTACAAAAAGGTATAACGTCAAAAAAATTTTGGAAATAAAAACTCCGAAAAATGTTCTGCCGTTATTTCCAGTAAAAACATTTATTGCAATGGTGCCACTTTAGAGAACTCTGGTTGGACAAGATTGTGCACAAAACCATGAAGGATTTCATAGGCCACTTATCCCAAGAATGATAACACTGGTTTACAAAAAAAAAAATGTTATGGCGTTTTGATCAGACTATGTGTTTCCTAGGGACTTTGACGTCCTGAGTCCGAATCCGGTGTCCGTTTTTTTCCAGAACGTCTGAGAAAAAATATTTCAAGGTCCTATGGAGGTCATGTGTCGTTTAGTGATAAATTCGCTAAAATTCTGAAACTAATTTTTTATCATTGAGTTCTCAGTCCTTAAAAAGAACATGTGATTAAAAAGGGTATCTCGGATATAGTTTCGGAGATATAGCCATCGGAAGATCCGGATATATCTTCTTTGAAAATCGCTATAAGTTGGGAACCCCTGTATGGATTTGTAAAATATTGATGTCATATAAAAGGTATTTGACAGCCTATAAAAATGTTTTGAGCATATTTTCAATTGGATTCATAGTTTTTGAGATATCACCTTTTTTGAAATTTTGTGAAGTTTTTCAATTACAACAACAAATATATAAACAACACCAACAATAAAACAAAATACCTTTCATATGACACCAATATTTTTCAAATCCATCCAGGGGTTCCCAACTTATATCGGTTTTCATAGAAGATATATCCGGATCTTCCAATGGCTTTATCTCCGAAACTAGGTCCGAGATACCCTTTTTGATCACATATTCTTTTTAAGACCTAAGAACTCAACGATAAAAAATAAGTTTCAGAATTTTAGCGAATTTATCACTAAACGACACATGAGCCCCATTTTGACCTCCATATGACCTTGAAATCTTTTTTCTCAGACGTTCTGGAAAAAAACGGACACGGGATTCGGATTCAGGACGTCAAAATCCCTAGGAAGCACTTAGTCTGGTCAAAAAGCCATGACATTTTTTTTTTTGTGATGCTTAAAGAGAAAATGTATTCTCCTTTAACTCCAAGGAGGAACATAGGGCCAAATAGGTCTTTTTAAAGTCAAATCGAAATGGTCGAATTTCGGCTACAAGGGAAACTCTACTATAAAGAATAATCTCAAGTAAAAACCGATGATAATAACACGCTTAAAGCTATTGGAAATAACGCTTTAGGAAAAATAACGCCAGAAAAATGTTAGGAAATAAAGCAACTCCCCTATATCCGGGAGCACTAAATGAGTCATTATCATCGTTTTTTACTTGGGGTTTTTCTTTATATAATTTTTAAAGTTTTTACGATGCTTTTGTACTTATGAGGTACAGTTTATATAAATGTTATGTAGATTATACGTAAGCAGACAAGCCTTACTTCAAAATCTCTCTTATCAATAAATTCGAGAGTTCATTAGCAAATATTCTTATCAGTTTTAAACTGAAATGTTGTGTACTTATTCTGTTGTCTAGCCAGCCGCCATCGAGCTACAAAGTTTACATTATTGCAAACAGAAATTTCGATCTCTAGTACAGTTGTACGATCACAGGCGTCAAAACCTAAAAGTTTTGCTTAAAATTCAATTTATAAAAAAATATTTTTTTCTTAATTTTAATAAAAATTAAATAACATGGCAGCAAAAAGAATGGAGTTGAATAAACGTTGCCTCTTTATCCTGAGCGGTGTATGCAATACACTTGGGAAATCGCTGGCTACCGAAATGTGTCGTCGTTTTAGGCCAGGTTCTTGTGCTGTTCTAATCGGCACTTCTGAAGAAAAATTACAGGAGGTGAAAAAAGAAATCGAATACCTTGAAAATGGCATAAGTGTTGTCAGCTGCAATGTTAATGATATGCAAATTATCAATGGCACATCCTTCAAGCAGATCCTCGAGAAAATTGTGAACAATTTTGCTGTAGATTTCTTTGAATTGGCTTTTGTGGTACATAATGAAGGTTTTGGCGCTACGCATAGTCTTATGGAGCCAGAAGAATCTGCAACGTGGTTATCTTATGTGCAAGAGAATCTTTACGCTGTTGTTGCTCTAAATCAGGAATTTCTCAAGCATATTGCGTTCACTAATATCAAAAAGTTGGTGGTCAATATAACTTCAAGTTTATTGGTACAGCCTTTTATCTACAATTCACTGATGTGCTCCTGTAAGAAGGCGCGTGACATGTATTTTCGTGCTATGGCAGCTGAAGAGCGACGCAAAGGTGTTGTCGTTATGAGTTATTCACCAGGCATCTTAGAAACACATGAACCGGTGTTTGATTTGAATAACAACGTTGTGGATCTTGCTGATTTAGAGGGGATGGATGAGAAGCTATTAAAGTTGCCACGGGTACAGCCTGTACAGTCAGCGCTAAAGCTCATTAATATTTTGGAGGAGCTTTCCTTTTGCTCTGGTCACGATGTCGATTATTATGATACTTACAACTTATGAATCGAGATGAACAAATACTACCAAAGCGTAGCTGATGATTCATCAGTTAATGGTAGTATTTTTATAATAAAAAATAATTATATAAAAAACACATTTTTTGATAATAAAACTCTAATAACAGAAGTTGTTAACCATAAAGATATGAAAGCGGAAACGGAAATTGTTGTTTAATTTTTTTTACTTAAGTTGACCTGCCGGATGTTTGAAGAGGTTTTGTAGCTAAGAGAAACTAAATGTAAGAAGTGAAAAGGAAGTGGAAGGAGACCAATTTGGATTCACTTTGCAGCTTATAGTAACAGAACAATAAGGACCGAATAGGTTGATTAAAATGTCGAAATGTGTCGAAAAAGTTGAAAAATTCTTGCATTAAGAGGAATTTGAAAAATGAGTCTGAAAATGTCATTCGCAAAATAAAAAACTGTCGATAAAAACCTAAAAAATATCAATGTATGTGATAAGTGTTTATGTCGAAGAAAGCCTTTCAAAATTGCTACATTTATGTCGGATTTTATTGATCGCAAAATTTGTCGGAGTAGTATTGAAAAAAGTCAAAAACTGCGAAAATGTTGAAAAGCAATTAAGAATCAAACTGTACCCAAAAATTACTATTGGTATGTTAAATTATGATAAATGTGAAAAAGCATCGAAATAATCGCGAAATGTCAAAAACATTATGTGTGCCATTCATCGCACAGTGGTCTGTGAGAGAGCGCTAGCCTGCCTGAAAATTCATGTATGCAAAACAATAATATTATTGCACAAATTTAAAGTAAAATATCTAGTTAACTTATTTCAAGTACAAAAAAATAAATACCATTTCTATGTTTTCGCACTTGATGATTTCATAAAATGTAAATTTCTTGCAAAAGTCTCTTTAAAAATGTTAAAGTTTAAATAAGAATATTCGGTCCTTCCTCCAAGAGCTTACAGTAACTTTGATTTGGTCCATTTATTGAAGATTTGTATACTTAGATGTTAGTTTCTTTTAATATAAAAAAGAAAATCCGGACCAACACAAAAAAGAACATCGAGGGAATTCCTGAAAACGTGAAAAAGCCTCGAAAACCTGGTAAACTCGTAAATGTTGTCAAAATCTATACGAAATTTGACAGTTTTACGAGGTTACGAGGTTTTCGAGGCTTTTACACGTTTTCAGGAATCCCCTCATCATTTTAAATCTTACGTTTACGAATTTTGCACTTTGTGGATTACAACACGGAGAGAAAAAAATGTTCTAAAATCTAGCTCAAATCGTTCTTAAATTAAATATTCAAAATTAAGCACAAAATAGCATACAATAATCCTAAAATACGCACAACTTGTTCGCAATTCAAGCTCAAATTTGGGCATAATATAAATTTTGATAATTAAGACCAAATGTACTCAATGCATGCCATTTTGTACTTGTTTATAAAAAAAAAAAATGAGCCCATTTTTTGCTTAATTCAAGCTCTTTTGCGATTATTTATCAAAAAATAAATTTTCATTTGTGTTTATTATGTGTGTTAATGATTCTCAATATGACTATGTCATCTACTGCTTAAATAATTCCTGCTCCACAGTCGAGTTGGGTATTTATAATAGAGTAAATACTACTGAAATCCCATAATGGGATGTTACGATGTACTGAGGTGTCTTTGGACATTTTGGTACATTGATTTTTGAAAATGAAAGAATATTTCTTGAATTTGGCAAAAATGGTCATATTCATATTTTGATAAATAAGAAGTTATTAAGAACAAATGGGAATATTAATTTTTTTTATAAACAAGTACAAAAGGGCTGAGTTTAAGCACAAATGAGTTTAAGGGAGTAGTCAGGTAGAAGAAGCGTTTTTGCGAAACAATTTTTTTTTTTCATATAAATTTTAATTCAACATTTTTGATGTTTTTATATGTTATTGTACATATTTTTAAGTAGCAAAAAAAAAAATTTCAATTTTCGTTGACTTCCGGTGAAGATATGGGCGACCGGAAGCAGGCCGGTTTTGATGTGGTACCCACGATTTCTTGATTTCAGATCATCTGAAACACAAAAAACAAATTGCATTTTAAAGTACATGTGAATGGCTATCTTGGGTACTAGAACTGGAAAAAAATATTGATAAACAAACAATTTGTTGGTCTTTTTCAACCTCGTTTTTTGTTAATAATATTGTTAAATATTTATTGACAGTATTGATTCTAGTACTCATGATAGCCAAATCTATTACGAACATTTAAAAAAAAAATTTAAGTAAATCGGTACAGTAGATCAGCCGGAATCGTGGGTACCAGTTCAAAAAACACTGTTCTGAGAAAAACGCGTTTAAAGATTTTGCAACAAATTATAAATATTATCGACACAATACATATTATAATTATTTCTTCAAAACCTGAGTATTCATTATTCATTATTCTTGAGGGTTTAAAGTATCCGAACGGGAAAAAAAATTTTTTTTTTTTTTTAAAAAATTTTTAATATCTATGATAGTATTGGTAACATCCAGCCATTTGTTAAAAATAAGCATTGGGTCTAGGGCACGCTCACCTCCCAAATTGTCCAAAATTTAAAATCTACATAACTTGTGAAGATTAAAAAACAAAAAACAACAATAGAGGTATTCACGATCTAGAGTAACGTCCTGAGTAACAGAGTAACAGGGTAACTGTGCACAACCACAACAACAAAATATACGTAAGTTACTCTGTTACTCTTTTACCCTTTTAGTCAAGCTATTTTCTAGTGTAAAATAATCTTACACTTTTGCCTTTTTTTTACTATTTCTATTTCTATAGAAACGTTTGAATTTGTTTATGATTGAGAGGCAATTTTCGTTCATCAAAAATAAAAATTTGAATGGGAGAAAAATATTCATTTAAAAAATTTTTTTTTTGTTGTCAGCTAAGATTATATTGAGAAACAAAAAGCAAATATACGTGCAAAGTATTGAGTATGCTCACTATTCAGAGTAACTGAGTGCACTTTTACCCTGTTACTCAGCTCGTTACTCTAGATCGTGAATAACTCTAATATTATTTGAAATCTGAGTTAAAATAGTTAGTTCTTGAAAATGGGCGTGATCCGGTCAAGGACACGCCCAGCTCTTATTTTGCTTAAAATTTTAAATTGCTATTGCCTCGAAAATTTTACAAGTAGGGGAAAAGTGTTGCCTGCGGGCATGGGCCGAGTGTGGGCACTCTCCCGTAAATTTTGACAGAAAATAAATGCAGCTGTTCTGACAAAAGTTAAGCGCGTGTTATGACAGCACGAAGCTTTTGTGCATATACTGGAGCAAACAGAAGCATTTGCTTTGTGCTGAGGAGAAAACAATTTTTAAATAAGTGAAAGTCAACACAAAAGTTTTTTTCTATTGTTTAATTTTTCAAGTGCGATAAATCGAAGTGAATCAATCGAAAAGCTGAATGCAATCTATATTTATGCAGTAAATTTATTATATTTTGTGATACAAAACGTTCATACAACAGAATTTGTTTATTGCTTTTCAAAGTGGCTGTGAAAGTCGGTTGTGGGCACCCAATAGGGTCAGCTGTGGGCACCATTCTGTTTTTATTTAATGCGTGTAATTTACTGAAATATCGTCGTGGATGTCAACATAACAAATTTAAATGGTGTTCTAATCCCTTTTTACGCTTTTTATAATAGAATGGAAAGAACCAAAAGGCCCTTTAAAGGTATCGCAGAAAAAAAGTTGTTTTCATTAAGTGTGGGTAGTAAGGTGGCATACCATTTTGTAAAAATTTTCGGTATTGAGTTTCCAGACAAGTGAACCGAGGAGCAGATGGCGGGCATGGATTGGTACAAAAAATTCATGTTTGGAAAAAGAGCAATGTCAACAAGAGCTAGAAATTACGTCACCTAGTCGACTTAGTCTGCAAAACAATTGATCTGGCATTGACGCCGAAGACAATCACGTCTGGATTCAGGGTAACAGGCATGATGCCATTCGATCCAGACGTTTTCAGTGACGCTGATTTTGTTGAAGCCGTTGAGCAGTATTTGTTGAATTTGTGTGAGCTAATGTTTCCAAAATAAATTAATTTTACTTTCTTCTCCATTTGATTGCGTTTTACTTTTTTTTTGTCAAAAATGATCTATTCACTATTTTTTTGATATCATTTTCCAACTGTCGAAATCAATTCACTTCACCAGTAGTTAGCTAAGGTCTTTAGCTTTCCATTGATACTTATATGTCTGCATAATATACATTTGGTCAAAAGTTATGAGTCGAAAACACACCCGGCACTCTTCCCCTACATTTGTGCCAAACAACACCGCGCGTTTCATATTTCTAGTGAGGATCAAACCAAGATTATAGCATTCTTGGTCTTGATAATGCTTTGGTCTTGGTCTTGTTCTTTACCATTAAAATAAATAATTACTTACTGCGTTAACCCATATCGTACCTTTGATGCGTTAACGAATCACGAATATTGCTTATGTTTGCCAATTTTTTTCGGTGTAACATATCTATATACTCGAAGGTTTATGTTTTTGATATTAAAGAACAATCTATTAGCTCTTTTTTTGTTTTTATGCGACACCCTATTTTAAGGGTTAGATGGGCGTCAAAGCGAAACCATGTAGGATGAATTGGAAAGGTGGACATTACCCACATAGGATGAATTGGAAAGGACTAAACTCATTTTCCGCAGGAATGATTTGCATTGCAGATTTCTAAGGTGAGCAATATAAGGCGTATAAAAATCATTGGCAACTTTGGTGGCTAAAATACCTATGAGAAAAACAAACATTAGCTGTAAAGTCTATTAGCTGCATGAAACCACCAAGTTTTTTTTTGTATAATACTATGGAAAGTGGCCCTTGATGGGTTAACGCATCAATCTTAAAATTTCAATTTTATATATTGGCATTTTTCGATGAGGCTTAAACTTATTTTTCTCCACTTTTTTTTACTCAATTAACCTTTTTATTACAAAAAAATTCCCAACGGGAAAAAATGAAGCTGCTTCCAAAAAGAAAAAAAGTTAATAAATCTATCAAATGTAACTAGTACAGTAAAGTTGTCAAAAAATGTATGAAGACCTAGAAATAATTGCGCACTGCGATTTTTTTTGCCTAATGTTTTTAGGACCACTGTAGAGGCCTAAAACCAAAAAGGTGACCTCGCCCCCCTGCGCTTCAGCCGCCATTTTGAAATATTTTTGATTCGATTTATCTCGTTTCCCATGGGTCGCACAGAAAAAAATGTTAGACAAAAATTACGGGCAATAAAATTTTACGTATTTTTGATCTTGGATCATAAGTTGATATTTCGAGCGGTAGAGGCCGCCAAAGTTACAAAAAATCAGTTTTTTCCATTTTGACCCATTGGGTGTTAATTTTTCAAAATGTTGGGACCACAAAATTTTTAACGCTTGTAAAAACAAGCAAAATAGTTTTTAAATAAAATGATTATCTAAAATGGTTTATGTTGACTATATAAAAATTATACTAATTTTACGAACTTTAGTCATTATTTGCAAGAATCTAAAAATTCTATGCATTTTTCATCTTAGAAAATCATGACAACAGGAGTCATGATAAAAAGGAAAGAGAACAAAAATCTCACTACATGAATATAAGCCGTGTTCACAATCCGGAGCATTTAGACTTGCAAAGTAGCAAAATAGCAATAATTTCCACTTGATTGTGAGCAATATTAAAAGTATAAGCATTGCAAGATACGAAAAAATTTATTTCTCTGAGAAAATCGTATGAGCAAAGAGAACGAGAGCATAAACAAAAAATTTTTATTTGAAAAATGACATGATATTTTTATGCTATAGGTTTTTTAGTATAGAAAATGTAAATGCAAATGTAAATTCAATCCTATATATTTTGTTGTTGTATAGCAAAATTTTTCAACACTTATTTACAAATGCTATGATGCAAGACCTTTTGCACTGGATCGTGAACATGGCTATAGACACTTAAGCTACCAATTATTCTGAGGGTACATAGCGCAGTCCATTGATAAATGCGCTATGTAGAGAGATTGACTCCGAGGTTCATAGTTCAATCCCGGCCTCAGACAAAAAAGTTCAAAAAATTTTTCAATTGTTATTTCATTTAATTTAAAATAAATTAAATAAAACATAAATTGGTCTCATGATGGTTACGTGGCGGTAACCGAAACATATGTCACCATAGCCATGCTTAGTAGTTTTTTTTTCTAATCCTAATTGTCATGATTTTCTAAGTTGAAAAATGCATAGAATTTTTAGATTCTTGCAAATAATGACTAAAGTTCGTAAAATTAGTATAAAATGATTATCTCAATTGGTTCTCGAGTTATTACAAGTTAAAAATAAAATGCGTGTAAAAAATTTATTGTTTGTTTTTTATCTAAACATTGATCATATAATACTAAATTACTCGAGAACCAATTGGGATAATCACTTCATTTAAAAACTATTTTGCTTGTTTTTGCCAGCGCTTTAAAATTCAAATGGAAAAAACTGATTTTTTGTAACTTTGCTGGCCTCTACCGCTCAAAATATCAACTTATGGATATCGCGTCCGAGATCAAAAAAACGTAGAATTTTATTGCCCGTAATTTTTGTTTAAATTTTTTTCTGTCCGACCAACAGGAAACGTGATTAATTGAATCAAATATATTTCAAGATGGCGGCTAAAGCGCATGGGTGGGGAGGTCACCTTTTTGACGTTAAGCTTTTTAGTGGTCCTAAAAACACTAAGCAAAAAAAATTGCAGTGCGCAATTTTTTCTAGGTCATCGTACAATTTGACTGTACTATACAGAAAAAAGTAATTTTTGTGAAATGGAACTTAAAATTTTTAAAACTTCCCCGAAGCGTATTTTAAATGCTTCCATTTGTGTGCTTCCACGGAAGCGTATTTTGAAGCGTATTTTATGTGCTTCTGAAGATGTGCATCTCCGCTAGAATATGCTGTGTTAAAAAGATAAGCAGTGAAAACGGCACTGGAAGCAGCTTCTTGCTCCCCTAGAAGCGCAACTGACGCCGTTTCAATGCGCTTCCGTTTCCTGTTGGGTTTACAAAAAAAATGCTGAAATTTTTGGTACGATATGGGTTAAGAACATTTTAAGTTTTTCTGTAAGCAAATTTTTATTGGGCACATTTCTTGAGTAACTCAAACTATACAACTTCATTATGATTACGCAGCTCATGCAAAATCGAAATCTATAAAATGGAACTTACAAATAAAAAAGAAATAAATAAATATTTGCATTAGTAAGCAATTTTTGATGACCTGGTTCTGTTAAAACTACAGAAAATGATAATATTAAAATAAAAATAAAAAAAAATAATAAATGGTGTCAACTATTTGTTTTTTTTTTATAATTTGCAAATTATTGTTATTATGTACATTATTGTATGTTATTTCAACAACAAAAAATCAAGTACATGCGACGACACGCAAATTTTAATTTTTATCTTTTATAATAAACATAACAAAAACAAAAAACAACCTAATGAACTTTATTTTATACAATGAAACAGAATGAAAAATAAAATAAAAATCGTTTTTAAATTTTTGTAATACGCGAGATACACTAATCAGAATGGCACGCATTTTTGTTTTTTCTTTTCTTTTTTGACTCAAATTTTTACTCAGAATCTTTCTAGAATTTTGAAAAATATTTACAGTGGGTGAAAAAAGTAAAGTTTAAAATTCCAGAATTTTCACTCGATATATTTCTTGGAAATTCATATATCATGCTTATTGTGTCAATTTTGTATCTACTGATTTAGTAATAATTAACTATCTGACAGATACTCTGACGATAAAAGTGCTCACCTTCGTGCATGTACATAGAAAAGCACGTCTTTTAATTTAGTTTAAGAACAAAGATCTATTGTATCTACATATATGATTTTCTCTTCTGCAAAAACTCAACAGAAAAAACATTGCTCAGAACATAAACTTATTATTATAAAAACAATATTGAAAAGAATGACAACATTTATCTAATTTCTGCATCAGTTGTGAGACAAACGGAAGAGCACGACTGCAATATACGAAATTGGCCAATGTCAAAGTCATATAAATGCTGCGGTAAGCACGGCTCAAATGGCAAATCAGTACGGGCTATATACACAGAAAGAGATCGCACGGAAAAATATTAATTAGAAGAGACAAAAACAAAAAGTGTTGCTTAGTGTAGAGGATTTTCAAACCAACAGTTCTAGTGCGCATAAAAGTGTAGAAAATAAATTCAATCATCAATATGAAATCTACCAAAATGCTAGCGTTGCTAGCAATGGGCTGCGTTATATTGCAGCTGGCTCAATTGGTAAGACATTGCAGTCTTAATTATTATAAAGCATATATTAAAAAAAAAAATTATGAAAAAATATTTTTTAAGATTTCAATTTTTGATATGCATGACTCGTTCGTGTTGGTATGTGCAAGTGCATTCCCTAAGCACTAAACTATTTCTTGAAGTAACTGTGTTGCTTAATGTTTATCATAGTCTAAATTATTTAAGTAATTTATATATATATATGTGTATCAGAAGCTGATAGTTATCGTTGTACCCGACAATTCTTTGGCAAAAATTTCATCATATTGGGATGTCCAAATTGCAACATCATTTTGTTTTTCTTTTAATCATTTATGTCAGGTCAGTGGTGTTATCATAAATGGTTTCCAAGCTCTAAAATTCATAATAACAAGACAGATCAGTGCATCACTAAAAAAAAAAAAATATTTATGGACGTTCTTTTAATGTCCGGTTTAAGACAATCAGAACTTTTGCCGAAAAATAAAAAAAAGCATACTCTCAATGTCCGGTTAGTGATAAATTGTCAATTAAGTGCCATATTATAGTTTGGTCTCTAATGGTATGAACGTGATACTGTGTCCTTGGCGGGAAACCTATTGTCGTCATTCCAAAATAGGGGATACTAGATTTTAGTCACCTATTTCAACAAGCATGTATTACATTTTGCCCAAAATATATTTTCCCAAAGCATATTTTCCCCAAAAATCAAAACTCTATTGAAAAAATTATAAAGTAAATTTAAAGAAACCAAATTGATTGTGAGTGACTTAATAAGTACTTTATGATTTTTTTATGGATATTTGATTTTTGGGAAACTTATTTTTGTGTAAAATATATTTTGGGAAAATGGATTGGAAAATTGTCCGCATACGCTTAAGTTAGAGTGGCGGCAAAAACCTCACATAGAGCGTTCCTATGGGATTATTCAAAAACCCAATCAAGTAAGGAACCTACGCGAAATGCGCATAGAGCTGTTTTGTCGTCTTTTTCCAGTGCTTTTATTTGGATTCAGAGCCTTACGTGAGGCAATTATGTCAATTACACTGTACAACACTTTTGACGCTTTTGAAAACCCCAAGAGTTTTTAAAAGTGAGTTTTGGTCTTCTAAACAGATTACAGATTACAGAGTAGATTGTGTTAAAAAAAATAATATTAATATCGTGCCTTAACCGCCAAAAAGACTTAACCGACAATAAACACATTTTGCAGTAGAAGCTTTTTTTGAATTTTCTTTGCATACATTGTAGTGCAAAAGTCAAAACTGCTTTCGCTATAACTTTGTGATGGTACTTTTTACAGTTATGAAATTTGAAGGAAAGATGCGTATGGACGCGAAGTTATCGAATTCTATAAAAAAACGAAAAACTGAAGTCTTTTGGCGATTATTTTCAGAATTTTACATTTGAAACTTATAGTACTAGTTGAGATTACCGCCTATGATTTCTTTCAATTTTTTTCATCGAGCAGTTTCAGAGATATAAATTTTCAAAAAACTAAAAAGCTGCAAAAAAAACATTCAGTAGTTATTTGGAATGCTAATTACTCCGTCAATAGTCAACCAAATCATGAAATTTTTTTTAAAAAAGTTTTGTTTTTTTAAGGAAATTTTTATAAAAGAAACAACATTTTTTTTAAATAATATTTTTATTAGATTTTCAACTTTTAAAAATAAATTTCTATTTTTATCAATGATTATACTCTTCGATTTTTTTAAAAAATTTCTAAAAAAACTTTAATAAATTTGACAAATTTTAAAACTACCAACCAGACAGACGGACATGGCTATATCAACTCAAGAGGTGACGCTTGTCAAGAATATATATACTTTTCTATACCTGCTACGCCTCCTTCTTTGCGTTACAAACGGAAGGACAAAGTGAATATACCCTGGGTGTAGGGTATGTATGTATGTATGTATGTGTAGGGTGTAGGGTATAATGAGTCAAAAATTTATTAAAAATGCAATGTGAAACGGTCTTTATTGATATTGACGTTTTTTTTCTGGCTTTCGCGATGACATTTCTACTTTGAAGTGCTTAGCGGATATTTTTGTGGTACATACTGACGAAATAGTTAAAAACGACCCATTTGTGGGGGATTTAGAGGGTTAAAGTTTCTACAAAAATATTTCTTATAATATCCTCCATAAGTTTTCAGCACTAGCGATATACCCCTTCAGCCCAAAAATATTATATTTTTTTTTGTTTTTTACTAAGTAATAGAAACCTACCAAAATCAATTTAAAAAAAATTCGACCTGATCCAGAAAATCCAGAACTTATAACTTATTTTTAGTCATATTTTCAGAATATATTGGATTTTTTCAGTTGTGCAATCAAAAGATGAATTTTGTCGGACGCACACTGGTTGGAAATCCCTAAAAGCTGGCCAAAAGTCAAAATCATTAAAGTTTCGAGACGAAATTTTTTACCTGGGGGTTTTCGAGGTCGCTGATTACGAATTTGATGTTAGATTTTTAAAAAAGAAAATGGCGGAATTAAAATGGCGGACGATTTGCATAAATATTCAACCAAATCAAACAAAAAAATTTTGGGGTCACTGATTCCGAATCTGATATTAGATTTTCAAAAAACAAAATGGCGGATTCGAAATGCCAAAAAAACAACACTTGCACAATTTTCATATCTAATTTAATAATTTATTTCTAAACTTTAACTTTGATAGAGTTGTGTGCAACGTTAAATTGATCTACATAAGAATGGGTTTTAGATTCCTTTATCATGGAGTATTAGCTGTATAATAATATAAAATTTTTTTCATTTCGGGCGAGCATCTTACATTGACACTTGGCCAGCAATATGAGTTAAATTTTCCTCTGGTTGCTTCAGAAAAAACCGCGTAAAACAAAAGGGGCAAAAAAGGGCACCTCAATTTTTTTATATGTGTTAGAAAAGGTTTCAATCTTCTTAAATCCGAAAAATCTTAGTGGTATGACGTGGTATAAATTAGTTCTAGGCTTTTTTCATTACCATTGCAAACTGATTTTGTGAAATAATTTGATTTTAAGTTAATCACAATTAACGCAAAAGTATAAATTATGGCAAGTTTTCAATATAGAGATTTGACAGTATTTTCTTTTGCAAAGAGATTCCACATTCTAACATTAAAATCGGTTCAGTTTTACAGCAACCACACAATTTTAACAGTGAACATTAAATTTTTACCTTAAACTCACAGAATTTTTCGTCTGAGAAGCGTACTTTTGGAGAGATCCCAAGACCATTTTAGGAATACCTGAATCTTTCTTTTAAATTTTTTGAGGTCTATGAATATCTGTTAAACAATACGGTCCATAAAAAGTTAGTTTAAAAAATTTTTTTTTTTCGACTTTTGGCCAGTTTTTTAGGATTTTGAACCAGTGTGGGACGGTGTAATAGATTTTGCCGAAAAATAATGATGTTTTTCATTAGTTTTGAAGATAATTTCAACACATCTGCTAATGAGAAATTTTTTAAGAGGAATGAATTTATTTGGTATAAAACTCAACTCTAAATGAATCAGACCTTGCTTTTTATCAATTGCGTCCGCTATGCACTAAATCGGAGCTAGAACTACGACTTATCAAACTATTGAAAAAACATTTAAAAAACAAATCCCAGCATAAATTAGTACAAACAACCACCAACACAATCAGGCCTGATTTCACTGAGAGCAACGGTTGACTTTAGCCAAAATATTAGAATCTCTTTTGTGGAGAATAACAAGTTCTACAAATGTGACCTGGTCTATGAAAAGGGGGCTTACGTGTCAAAAAAAAATGTTCCAATTTTTTGCCGATTCGCATAAATTGACCTTTAAAAGTTGTTTTCCAGTTGTTTTCACACGTAAGCCTCTTTTTCATAGACCAGGTCACAAATAATATTGATTTGCATTAACAAAAAAGTAGCCGTTTGGAAATATTCAATAAAATCGAATTTTTCGACTTTTTGCGGTTTTTTACGAATATATCTTAAACGGTTACTTTTTCGTTAATACGAATCGGCATTATTTTTAGAACTTGTAATTCTCCACAAAAGAAATTTTGATACTTTTTCTCGTTGGACTCACCGTTTTCATAAAAAAGCCTCCTAAATGAAAAGTCATTGAAATCACATGGATTACGGTTCAAGCCTGAATTACTCACTTTCTTCTCATCTCCAATTTTTCAAAATAGCGAAAAGATACGTTATTAGAAGTTCCTTTGCTCAATTGTCTAATGTTGTCTTTTTACAGAACATTTTCAACATTTTTGAAAAATTAACTTTGGTTGCCTAATTAAAGCATATCTAAGTTTTCTTTGTGATATGTAGTATACAATAACTAACTATTATTATCATTTTAATTAATTTTTATCATTTTCTCCTAGGTAAGCGCCGGCTGTACCTGCGCCGAGAAGGGTGTTGATTATTGCCAGGCTTGCAGTGAAACCAAAATAATACGACCTAAGCCAAAGCCATATCTACCAAATCCTGATATAGAACTACCGCCCATTGGTGATAACTGTTGGTGTAGTAAATTACTGATAGAGCCGGCGGCATTACCGAAACCATTACCATGTCCCAAAGTATGTGAAACGATTAAATGGATGAAAGCTTATAACAATTTAATGACACGCCACATGCTTGAAATGAACATTTTAGCAAAAGGGCATTATCTCATACAACTGAAAAAACAACTAAGCAAATTAAAGAAACATGACACTAAATATCTGCATCTGATTACCTAAACTTTATCATCGTTACATTTTCATGTCACTAATAAAATATTCATCATATCACACATACAAAAAATGACAATCATTCAAAATATTCAAACATAAATCAGCCATTCGAAATACATACATACACCAGTTTCACCAAAAAATGTTGTTAACATATCTACCAAAAATACATATGTACGTGTTGAATTTTGTAAACAAAACTAACCAAAAAACAACTTCAATTGTTCATTTCCGTATTGACTTTTTTTTTTTTTTTTTGTTATCAACAGCATAAGACCCCAACTTGCAGCTGCAGCGTTAAAGGTTACGATTATGGCCCACCAGAACCACCTGTTTCTTATGGTTTACCACCTGTCTATGGAGTACCAGCGTAAGTTTAACCTTAATTTTACATAATTTCATGGTTAGAATACATTGGTGGCTATCATGAATAAATATGCCCTGGGAATTTTTCCCAGGTTGCCGTGCATTCTCCATTGCTGTTTGAGAAAAAATCGCCAGGAATATTATTCACGATAACCCTTCATTAGGTTTGGTTAGACGAGATATTTGTCCCGCAAGCAATGATCCAGTGCAACCTCATTTTATCAAAATACTTATTTCTAAATTTTCCTTTCAGCATACCTTATGATAAGCCACCAAAAGACGATTCTCTTCCAGCTGATCCTATAAGCGTCAGTCTAGCAATACAGGCAGGCAAAGCTATCGGAGTACCTGAAGCTAAACTCGCCTATGGTTTCGTTCAAAAACCCATCGATGGTTTGAAAAAAATCTACTTCTCCAGTGTACCAGAAGAAAATTTGTACAAATTAAAGAGTGAAGTTATTACACTTAAGAAACCTAAATACGTAACACCTAAAGAAGAAGAAGAACTCATTGAAGAGGAGGAAGAAGAAGCAGCTGTAGAGGATGACGAACCACCACATTTGACATACAAGGAGCTAGGCTATGTTCCAGAAAAATTCAAAAATCCAAAATTCAGAGAAATTTCCTCGGCATATATCATTGCAGAAGAGCCAGCATATAAAACATCATATGGACCAGCAGCATATGAACCACCAGTGTATAAACCAAAACCACCAAAACCATGTGGATATAAACCAGGTCGTATTGCACCCTGTCGAAAGCTTGCTGGTGACTGTTATTAGATTGCAATGAAAAAATCGGGGGAGACTGTTGTAAAAGTACATCTGTATGCAAGCAGATATGTATGTATGACCTTATTAAAATGTAGTTATATACATTTTGTGTTGCCTTAAGTTTATTTATTTTTAACATAAAAATCTTAATATATGTATTTAGTTGTAGTTGCTGCTGTTTATTCATAAGATTTGTTTAAATAAAATTAAATATTTG
Source organism: Calliopum simillimum (assembly GCA_951812925.1). NCBI lineage: Eukaryota > Metazoa > Arthropoda > Insecta > Diptera > Lauxaniidae > Calliopum > Calliopum simillimum. Next base: position 22,538,631 of record OX638372.1, read on the forward strand.
CTGAATCGATGAACATTTTCTTCATCGTTGGCACACTTTCGCACTCAATTGCTCTGTATACAGAACATGTCAGTATGTGCATAATGAGGTTAATTTAAATAAATAATTAATTTAAATAAATATTTTATTTAATTGTGCATATTTCTAGGCCTCTTGAAAGCTTGTTCTATGTATGAAAGTAGATATGTCATGCTGAAGCGGCATGCTTGCGGCCAACAAGTTTGATGTCTGAGGAATAACTCGGTGTTGTGTTTGGTATATGTGACGCGGTCTAACAAAACCATACTAACTACTTTTGGATTTGAGATTGTCTATACAATCATTGCTAGATAGTATAAAAATTTATTTTTCTGAACCTTAAAGAACTTACGATGAACATTTCCGAGCACTAAACTCAATTATCTTTTTTGAACTTCAGGATTAAAAATGCTATACAAGATTCGTTTCATAACTTCGAGACCTTTTGAATAAGATATATTTTTTTCGGCGAAAAAGTGTTGTATTTTTCAACAGTCTTCTTTTAGCTCGATACAGTTAGTTCAGCGTTTTTCCAATTTCTTCCTTCCTTCCAAATAATAGGGTTTCTCATGGCCCTCAAAACAGTCATTTTTTTAAGTAAAAACTTCTTCATTCAACTCAAATCTCTTAACGCCTAGCCAGCTCTGAAAACAGGAAATAGCTGCAGGAGGCTAAATCTGGAGAAACTTAAACCTAACCCTGGATAAGGTAGCAGTTCGGAGCCCAATTTATGGGTTTTTGCTATGGTGACAAAAAAAGTGTTCACCAGTAAATTTTCTTCCCAATTGCGGTCGTTTCTGCTTTAAATCAATATCGAATCTGTTCAAAAAATAAGAATATTTGGCGGCGATTGTTTTACACTTTCCAAGATAATCGATGTGAATGACACCGCGTGAATCCCAAAAAACAGTGGAAATGATCTTGTTGGCCGACAGATCCACCTTTTCCGAAAGAAACCCAGTTTTTGGGAATGTTTTTTGGTCTCTGGTGTCTTGTGATGGATCCATGTTTCGTCTACAACGAAACGGTACAAAAGCTCGTTCGGATTGTACCAAACTGTCCTCTGAAGTAGTCACACGATAGTTTTAATTAATTTAGCACATATTAGTCAAATCAAAAATATGTCAAGTATGAAATTATGGAAGTGGCAAATCATTACAAATTTACTCTAAATATTTTGTAATCCGATAGGCTTCGACTGAGCTAAAACATACAATCTTCAAATAATCACAGCTCTGTCAAATCCCTCCGTTAATTACTTTTTCGCACCAAAAATCGGTGTATTTTGTTCTTCCGTATAACATTATTTTATTTAAGGCAGTTTACAATTTCATCAACAAAGTTTAGGTTCGAGCAGTGGTGTTATTAGGGGTCGTTCACATATTACGTAAAGCGCCAGAGGGGAGAAGGGGTCAGACGATTTGTTTAAAAATTGATTTTTTCCAAATATTTTTTTATACCCTACACCCGGGGTATATTCACTTTGTCCTTCCGTTTGTAACGCTGAGAAGGAGGCGTGGCAGATATAGAAAAGTCTATATATTCTTGATCAGGGTCGCCTCCTGAGTTTATATAGCCATGTCCGTCTGCCTATCTGGCTGGCTGGATGTGTGTGGAAATACATTTTTTGGGAAAACTAACCAAGATAATTCAATGAAATTCGGTACACAGCCTTCGTCAAAGTTAGCTCCGGGGATTGAAAATGAGCGAAATCGGTTAACGGACACGCCTACCGCCCATACAAAAAATATCTCCAAAATGCAATTTTTGGAGTACTTTTCACGATAATGCAACCAAAATACAAACAAACACTACGAATTGTAAGCTCAAGCTCTAAGTAAAAACTGGGCAAATTCGAACAAGAGGGCGTGGCACCTCTCATATAAGCAAAAGCTTCAAAAAGCTATACTGAAATCGTTTTTTGAGGTAAATTTTACTCAGACACTAAGAATTATAAATGTAAGCTTTAAGCAAAAACTGGATAAAATCGGACAAGAGGGCGTGGCACCTCCCATAAAAGCAAAACCTTCAAAACGCTATGCTAAAAACTTTTTTTGAGATAATCCAACCAAATTTCACTCATATGCTAGGAACTATAAATGCAAACTCTGAGAAAAAACTAGGTGAATTCAGACAAGAGGGCGTGGCACCTCCTTATAAGCTGTGTAGAGTATTTAATGTTTGGCCAGGCCACGTACCACCCTTACTAGTTTTATTTTAGTTTTAGTATTTTTTTCCAACATACGAAAAGTTTTCCTTCTTGTCATACCATAATTCAATACCTTTCCAAAAATAGTCTCAGCATGATACTCAGTTGAGAAACGTCTAAGTTATGGACAATTATCTGTATCAACAAGCTTTAATTGTTTCATTTCCTGGGGCACCCGAATGTACCCGAAGGCTTCATAGTAAAAACGAAAAATGTTTTGATACACAAGAGGGAACTCGGCCAAGTGCAAACGATTTTAATTTGAAAACCAACCACCCACACATTTTCTTCTGAATTGGTTTCTTGGGAACTTTAGGTATCACAATCCAGTTTCCATAAAAACCTATGTAATGCCCTTTTTGATAAATCTCAATTTTAATGAAATTTTCTATATTTAACGAAAAAACTAAAACCAACAAACAAAAATAGTAATTTTAAAGATATTTTTTGGTGCTAAATTCGAATCCGATACCAGAATACCGTATTTTTTGCACTTTTAGTTTGGGATATCTCAAAATCCAGACAAGCCAGCGCAATTCTGGTGACGGGTTTCGACTCAACATCGAAAAATACATCTAAAATTACTATTTTTTCATTTTTTTTTTTTTTTGTTTTATGTATGATACCTGAAGGTCCCAGTTACCAATTCAGAAGAAAACGCGCAGGTGGTTTGTTTTCAAATTAAAATCGTTTCTATCTAGCCGCGGAAATAATATCTAAATCTTCAATTGATGCCACGCCTATTCATCAAATATACATAAGTTTCACTGCCTTCACGTGTGCTGAGTTGAACGCGTATTTTTTTTTTTAACCAGTCTACTAATCAGAATTATCTATTATTAATTTTTCGAAAATTTCCAAATATGTATTTCTACACCTCTCGACAGCATTTCATTACAATGCTATTCCTTTGACTCAAACGATTTTTTTTTAAATTTTTTTTTAAGGCATATATTAAGCAAATACTGAAAGAAAGAAAAACAGATAAGCGGGTAAGCCTTTTTTTCTAAATGGTCTGGATTATTTATTATCAGCTATATATAGCATACGTTTTACTTTGGAAATCATAATAAAACATGCTCAAAACCCTATTCTGCATTAAGTGAATGACGGAATTCTCAAAATCAAACCTATTTATATAAAATTTAGTTCCGAAAAATTTACCTTTTACCAAAAGAACATGTCTGTAATAAAATTTTTAATAAAAACAAAATAACAAAATGTAAATATTTATTATATACAAAAGTACATACAAGCACACAAGTATATATAACAAAAAACAAACTCGGGTTACTAAACTGTCTTTCATGAAGAAAGACAAACAACGTGAAGAAATTTTGCGCTGGGAAAAAAAAAAAGTTTCAAAACAACATGCAAATCATGACAAATCGAATGAAATTATAAAATACAACTCAACTAAATTTGGCCTTAAACAAAAAGAACAGTACATTTCATAGATAGAAAACACAACTTTTCAAGTTCAGGCACAATAAGTTCAAGAACAAATGCAAAACTGACTTAACAAAAGAATAGTGGTATCGATTCAACATCATATAAAGACGAAATTGCGCAATACAAGAATTAGTTCAAATCTAATTCGTACAAATTTAAGACCGTCGTAGTTATATTAAAGATGAGTGAGTGTATTAAGATGGTCTGGTGCTTGACCATCATCCTGCTGAGTGTGCTGGTCAGTTACACAAATAATGACAGAGAAATATATATACATAAAAAAAGCAAGGAAACTGATTATGTTAAGCTAAAAATGTTTTTCTTCTATTTTTCCATCTATTCATATACATATGTAGGTCACTCTGACGTTATCCATGCCCTATGAGATTGTCTATACAGGCGAAGGTTGTGCATGCCCGAAAAGCTTAGGCTACAAGATTAATGTGCCAAAGCTGGAAAAACCAAAAGAATATGCACTTAATGACTATGGTTATAAAGTTGATGTACCAGTGCAAGCAAAAGGTAGGGTTACCTACAGTTTTGACTTTACCGTAGAGGAGCCACGTACACCGAAGCCACCAAAGCCAACAAAGTTGAATTTATTTGCTAAAATCGATCGCATTACAATGAATCGTGGAGGTATGTTGGTTTTTACTATATAAATTTATGTACTCGTATATACTCGAATATATCAAAATATGTACGCATTTTTGTTTTTGAAGGAAGAGGTTTTCTAGTCTTAGCACTACCTGGTATTTCGTTGAAAAAATTTTTAGTACAACAATTGGACCTTAATTAATTAACAAATTTCTAGATTTTTGAATTTTCATCTCTTGGGAACTTTTTCAGGTCGCTTTTGAATTCAAGGTATGGCGACAATCTTCGTTAGGTTTCGGAGAGTTTGTTCTAGCCAGAACCTGTTTGTTTAGATAGATCTCATTTCCTATGGTATTGAGTTGATTTTCAGCAAGGTCGATTTTACATTGATTTGAAAAAGCGAATTTTCCTTTTGGTGCCGATAACCAAAGATTTTCATATTTTATTCTACTGATCAAAAGCGCTTTTCAGTTATGAGTTTCTTAAGTTAATGTTCTTTCTCTCACTTCAATGTCCAATGAAAATATGTATCCTAGATTATTGAAGTCCTCGACATTTTCGACGTTATCATCTCATCCAATTGCGTCAAATAATTTGAGAGAAAGAATGAATTTTGTTATTAAGGGGTGTGGTATTACCCATTTTTTCAGTAGATATTGTTTTTTCAAGTGTCTTCAATGTATATCTTAAAATTCATCTATCTGTGACAAACAGTTTCAGATATATATCAAATATTGTTTTTAAAGGCGTGACACCGCCCATTTTCTTAATGGATATTTATCCTCGTGCTTTTACATAACGATACCTTAGCGCGCTATAGTCCTATCTCCATTTTTCCAATTGTTGGGAAATGCAAAAAGAAGATTTCAAACAGTGGTTATTTAGAATTGGCTGCTATTTTGATATAACGATACATGCAATAATTTTACCTATAGTATATTTTGGCCCTATGCTCCTCCTAGGAGTTAAAGGAGAATACATACATACATACATATTTTAACATAATTTAATGTTTTTAACCAATTTCATTAATTTCTAACGAAATCACAGCTAATTTTTAGTAAGTCATTACTTTTGCCCTTATATAGAAATCCACTACTATTAAAATAAACGACACATTTAGTACAGTTTTTGAATTTTCTCTACTAAAATGTCGTAAAAAGTCATGAAACGCGTAGAAAACACGAAAAAACGATTTTTTTTTTTTTTTTTTTTTTTTGAATTTTTGGTTCCGACAAACGAGAGTGGACCCTTGGGTGGAACCAAATTTGTTCACTTAAATGTCGCAAAGTCATGAAACGCGAAGAAAACGCGAAAAAACGAAGATTTTTTTTTTTTAAATGTGACTTATTTGAATATTCAGTGGAGATAGGACAGTACGCTCTTCAAAAAATTACTGTTTGGAGATAGGATTTTTCTTAATTTCCAAATATTTTGTTGTTTTAGTGGTATTTTGACATCCCACAGTTTTCCACTCGATAAAAAAACCCACTAAGACACCATAACTGCAAAAATGTCAAAATCGCAAAAAGTGGAGATAAGACTATAGCGCTCTAAGGTATCGATATGTACTAAAACTCATTTAACCGGGTTGAAGAGTTTTAGAAGAGATGGAATGTATTATGTTATGTGCGGGCGTGACACGGCCCATTTTTCCAGACATAAACGTGCACCTGATCGATAGATACCAACACACTGTGAAAACTTTCCCAGTCTATGAGGAGCAAACACATCTTGCATTAAGTTTTGTGTATATTTATATATAGAATACAGGGTGGATAGAAATCGGTAGAATACTGAAAAATATAAGATTTCTGGGAATATTCTGAACGTCTTTTATATTGAAATTTTTTTAAATTCGCAAACCCAACGGAGTTATTTGAGCCGTTAATTTTGAAAGTAGGGTAACGAGTAAAAGTAATGTCATAATATGGATGTTAGAAATTAATAAAATAGAGCTTAGTTTTCACGAAAATGATACTTGGTGATGAAATTGATGGGATTTAGTTTAAAAAATTATATCGGTCAAATAACCGATTATTATGGCATTAAATGTGTATGACATTGCATTTGCCCTTTACGCATCTTACAAAAAAAGTGTTTATATAAAGCATAAAATGCTGTGAATCGTCCAAGGAACTCGTGTAAATTTTTTACGAATTTTTGTAACTTTTTAAAATTAATTTTTTTTTTTTGACCAATTTTTGAAAAGTTATATAATGTCTCAGAAAATACTAAAAAAAAATTAAACGTGTATTGGATGATTCTTAGCAATTTTCAACATTTTTAGCTTAAACAATTCGTCGCCCGAGTTCTCATTTGCCCCACACGCATATTTGTTAAAAAAACAAAAGCAAGTAACTTGCGTTTGTTTCGACAAAAGATACTTATGTTATTTTGCTTTTTTAACGAATATGCTTATGGGGCAAAAGAGAACTCAGACGACGAATTTTCAAAATTTTTTGAATAAGCTATTCCGTTGAAAAATTAAATTTTCTATAAAAAGTATATCGACATTTTACTACGTTCGATAGATATATTGAAAAAAAAAAGACACGGTGTATTTTCATTCCTATCTTTGATTTCCACTCACTACTTTGAAAGCACTTCACGGTTTTTTCTTCTTAAATGACTCGTTGACCGATTCCAGCAATAAAAACTGTCTTAGTGCTATATTGCTTTGTTTTTTTAGGACATAATCAATATACTATAAGTCCATCTAGCGGCAAAAGTAATGGCATATACATTTTGTGCCGATATCATTCTGTAATATCTCTTTTTTCTTTCAAAAACTAATAGTTATTGTAATAATTCCATTTTCTCAGATTGTGTTGAGGCTCTACCCAAGTATCCACCAGCACCAGTGCCTGCACCCGAACCAGAACCAGCACCACCTTCGTACCCATGTAGTTGTGGAAAGTGCGGTAGTTTGAAGCCCATCTATAGGTACGTATACAAAAAAGTGCAGCCATGTAAATGTCAACGTCCCCGCTGCAATTGCAATTCCCAATCCAACAATATACCTATGGATTACTTGGAATATGCAACAGATGCAGTAGCTAATCTAAATAGAAATAACAATATACGTCATAAACGTGATATCGCTGCAGCAGTGGCTAATCCAGACGAAAATCGTGAAAATCGCGAAAAACGCGATCTGCAACGAGTTTTTTTTCGTAATCGCCAACAACGCTTAACAGACGAACGTCCCGGTCGTTTTGTTAAGTTATATAACAAAAAATTGAGCGCCAAAGACCGTTCAGCACCGCAATTTGACAATAATGACTTAAGCGATGAAGACACGACGATGACGAAACAGCGTCGTGGTCCTTTTGACTTTCTGAAACAGTTCCGCCCAAGACTTGTTAAACGTGATATTAAGGGTGAATACGATCTTATTGAGAAAGAACAGGAAGAAATCGATTTGACGCTACCAGAAATCATACAATATATGCCAGAAACATTGCAGCCCGATTTCAAACGTGGCCCATGTAAATTTGGTTGTCAATGCCAGAAAATGCATGCAGATATGCCGGCAGCTGAGGGTGAAACTATCGCTACTACTACGGAGCAAGTAAATACTGATGACTTTGAAACAACTGAACATTTAGATCTTAATGCCGCCGCCGGAAATAACGAAGCAGATGATAATAGCAACACGGAACAACCGCTAGAGTTCCATACTGAACCGTCATCGCCAAATTCAATTGATAGCTCAAATCATGCCAAACGTAATGCGGCCAATTATAATCAACAGTTACCGTTTTATCGCCAACCAGCAGCGCCATTTTCACCAGCACGTATGCAACAATTGCCGCAATTGATTGAACAAAATGCTTATCTGGCAAAGCAACAGGCATTGCTACAGTCAAAATCTTATAATCCAAATATATATGCACCGCAATTGTCTGCTTACCCGGCAGCACCACCACAACAACAACCACTACCACCACAACAACAACCGCCTCAATATGTTTTAGGTCAAAAATATTTAGAAAAAGATGGACGCTTGCGTTTAATTGTCTCAGATCCAACCGGTAGTGATGGCACACCACTGAGATATGCCGGTGATCTGGAAGCACCTGCAACAAATTCACCACCACCATCATCGATATCACTTTCATCACCCCAACAACAGCCTCGCTATCCTGTGCGCACAATATCCAATGCAGCTTTGGACAAAGTGATCACTGAAATTGTTTACCGCCATCCAGATTTCATTGATGCCACTTCACATTATGGTGGCGCACTTGTTGATCCAGAGCCCTATCAGGAACAGCAAACAAAAGATTTTCTCAAGAAATTAATTGATGGTCGTCTGCAATTGTGGTTTGGCGATGACGATGACCGTAGAGCCAAGCAAGCAACATATTTCACAAATCCATATCAAGGTCCACCGCCATCACCGTTTGGTTATCCGGCACCAAACATACGTCGTTAAGTGCTGTGCGGCATTGTCATGTACATAACTACTATTTGGAAATATAAATCTGTATTTATTTTGATATTGTTCATCACTGCGATTAGCTTAATTAGTATAGAAGTCTTATATTAAGTCTTTAGTTTAATAAATTATAATTTATAAAAATTAATGAAGACTCTCTTTTTCTTTCTTCTTTTTTCTTCCATTTTAGTTATGCTGGTGGTTACTAAACAAATTTGCAGTGTTTCTCCCATAATTGGCATGGATCAAGTTGCAATTACGTTACACACATTTTCTATTCAATTAAACGTACTTTTTTTTTTAAATAAATTATTTTTCTACATTAAACAAAAATGTTGTTTTTATAAATGGAATGGATATTTTCATACGTAATTGCTTCTTGATACCATCCCCTGCCCATTATCTCTTGTATATCCTTATTGTTCTTCGCATGTTTGGGAGGGCCTCAACTATTACTTTTAGTTTTTGCAATAATATATTGTTCCTATGGTCTCAGTAAATTTTTATTCTGTGACTTCTTAAATACACCCAATTCTGTTTTTAGACGGTAGATACGTTCCAGAAGTATGTACATTAGGGTGGGCCAAATTGTATGGACGAAATTTTATCGACCTCGGCTACCCCCCTATGTGAAAGTTCATTCAATTCTATGAATATTTGCCCAAGGAACTATACCTCTGCGTTCAACTTTAGTTCGGCGCATTTTTGATCGAAAATTTTACCTTTTATTAATATTTTTTTTTATTTTCATACTAAATTTTAAAAATTTTTATAAAGGCAAAAGTAATGTCATTATATGATTTGGCTGATATTCTGTCAGTAATCAATTAAATTGGGTTCTGTTTACATAAAAATTTTACCTGATGGTGTGGTTTTGATGCTGTATATAAAAAAGTGATATGGGTCAAATAGCCGATTATTATGACCGACTTTCAAAATAAACGATTCATATTTTCGGATGAATTTTTTCAAACAAGACACCAGCCTAGGCTGAAAGTTCACTCAATTCTATGAATATTTGCCTAAGGAACTGTACCTCTACGTTCAACTTTAGTTCGGCTCATTTTCGATTGAATAAATATTAAACGCAAGGTAAAACTTTCAATCGAAAATGCGCCGAACTAAAGTTGAACGTAGAGGTACAGTTCCTTGGGCAAATATTCATAGAATTGAATGAACTTTCACATAGGGGGGTAGCCGAGATCAGTTTTCAAATCGGCCCACCCTAATGTACATAAAAAAAAAGGAAATTAGTTCCATATCCTTAAGCTGCTATGAAAATAAATTAGAAGGGGAATTCCCTAACTAAATTATGTCGTGTAATATCTGAGTACCATAGTACACGGTACTGTGCAGCGAAGTGCCGTATTTTGGAAACGCTTTGTTATAAGTTCGTCTCTAATATAGCATGAGCTTATTAGTAACTAAGTAGTTGTTTTATAATTTTATTTAGGGCTCTTGTTTTCATTTCTTGATGAATTTTTTCCGTCGAGGGTAACAGATGTAAGGGGTTATCGTGAATAAATAAAACCGGGAAATTTTTCTCAGACTGTAATAGAGAATGCACTCCAGTCTCACAAAAATTCCCCGAGAATATTTATTCACGATAGTTTTCTGTTTAGTGATGAGCAAAATTAGTCTTGGTCTTGCGTCTTGTTCTTGGTCTTGCTAATTTTGCGAGACCAAGATGCTGGTATTTTTGCAAGACCAAGACCAAGACTGCTATGGTCTTGGTCTTGCTCACGATTATTATCAAGACCAAGACTGCTTTTCAGTCTTGCTAATTTATAGTTAAAAGTTGTTTCACGCCCGTTTTGAAGATAAAATCATCTCTCGATTTGAATTTTGGCATCTTAAAAACCCAACTGCTTTGGAAAAATATGGTTTTGAATACTCAATATCTCTGAAAATTTTTTCAAGGCCAAGACCAAGACCGAGACCAAGACTTGATGAGCAAGATCAAGACCAAGACCAAGACTCAGTATCAAAACCAAGACCAAGACTCAATGTGCAAGAACAAGACCAAGACTGCTATGGTCTTGGTCTTGGTTTGCTCATCACTATTTCTGTTGCATTTAAATATTTCTGGAAAAATCGTTTTTTGGTAAAAGGGGTCAAAAAGACTCATAAAAACAGGGTTTAAGATGTTTTAAAAAATAAATTTCAAACATTTTGAATTGATTTCGTTCGAAATATGTACATAATACATATGGGACGTTTCACGTCAACCGGGTCACCTTCGTCGCAAGAATTTGTGCGGAAAATAAAGTTTTGGATACCGAAATTTTCGTTTTTTTTAAAGTTTTCGAAAGCCGAGTGGCGTTTCTATAAATTTCAATATGGCTACGTTGTAACACAACCCTAAAGGGGGCGTAAAATATTTTTTTCAATATTTTGGCGTAAATTTCATCACTCAGGGGTTTCAGGGGTCGCTGATCACGAATCTGCAGTCAAAATTTGGGAATTTTCAAATCCAAGATGGCGAATGCAATATGGCGGCTCACATCATAATTGGACAATTCATGATAAAGTGTCACCTTTGTTTCTATATCTTTCTATTGCCTTTGCACGTACAATAAGTGTTGACTTTTATTATCTTTTCGATCATTTTTTAATAGCTTCCGGACAAGAAACAAAAGTATGTCGTAAATTTGAGGCAAAAACAATGTCATATTAATAAACAATATATTAATTAGTTGTCATTTTGTTATACGAAAAGTTTATTTGAAAGTACAAAATTAAGGACAGTCAGTTGAAAAAATTGTATGGGTCATGACCAATTCCTGATGATAATACTTTTGTCTCACGTTGTATATTGCAAAAAGTGTTATTTTCAATGAAAACATATGTATGTGACACCTTATCTTCACAAAATACATACGATTTTAAATAATATGACACCTCGATCACTGGAAAATTCCAAAAATTTACTGAGTTATGGCGTCAAATCAATTGTAAAATGTTCAGAACATGTCTAAGAACTAAATTGCACCTTAAACAGAAAACCGGTAAAATTGACCATATTTCTTATTTTTGATATATTTTTTTTTGGAAAAATTCCGGATGCTACATTTTAGATAGGAAACAAAAGTGTATTGTAAATTTGTCAAATAGATATTAAAAATTTTAATGGTAAACAAGGGACTGAAAAATTAAGAAAATTCTCACAGAAAATACAATTTTCGGCATAAATATTTTGACAAAAACTAAATAAAAAAAAAACTTTCGCTCGCATAGTGTTGCTGTATTCTAGCCCAGGAAAATAAGACGAAAAAAGAGCTGCTGTGCGAAATAATGTTAAGTGAATTTTTTTCACCGATATTGTCTTTATTAAAGCATGATGAATAATGTGTAAAAAGTCCATTGAAGTCTATTTTGCGCATAAAAAGTTATTCAGGCTCAAAGGTTGCTAAAATCAGTTCTTTTGCAAATATCTCGCTAACGCAAACATTTACAGAAAAATTTTTCTCCACAATTTTGTAACACGGGAAATTTCCTATATAAAGATGTAAAAAATGTTTTTGTGTGGCTTATAATTTAGGAGATAACTCAATTTAAAAAGTTGTGCACAGTTTTTATATGTAAATGCTACGTATATGTTCATATTAAAATATTTTACTTTAAAAATTGCGAATACTCTTTAACGAGGAGTCGTACAAAAAAAATTAAAAAACCGTTCAAAAGATGATTGGATTCTGTATACACCGTATTAAATTTTTTTTCGAGCCACTCATTGTCTAAAAGATATTCTTCAAAAACCGTTAAGGTCTCGAAAATACTGGTTTTTGAAGGATACCTCTGAAACGGTAATTCATACGATAAAAAGCAACGGCATGAATTTAGTAGAGAATCACAAGATCTACAAAAAATAAGCCATATGGGCTAATCCTGCGTTGCGAACGTTACATTTGTACGCATATTTTTAAATCCTGAAGGCGCTCTGAATGTTAAATTCTTAACTTACCTGCAGTGGTATGCTACCCTTTGAGAGTTCTTTCAGAAGGCATTTAAAAATATTTCCTAGCTTGTATCAGTTACAATATAATCGTGCAAAAAGTGCTGTTCGCACGTTACGAAAAACAGAAGTCGTTGTGGAGATCAATGTACATTTTCAAAATTTTTTCCGAAGTTTCCAGTATAAACAAAAAAAGAAAAATCCTCCTAAGAAAGAAGAATATTTGAGCAAACCGAAACTGCTTTTTAGGGAATCAAAGAGTCCTTCGTTCGTACAAAAATTTAACTTTTGTGTGTTGCGCACGTTACGTTGCGAACGTTACAGTTTTTATTTTACATAGGCTATCGAAAATTGATTCAGCCCCTTTCCAACTAACTTAAATACATTATATTTGCTTGATTTATTTGTGGAAAAGGTTGTAAAGAAGTGCAGTGCACACAAAAGTAAAATTTTATCTTGGCACCGTATCTCACGGTAAAAATACGCTGTTGCAGCTCAACCACTGCATCGATTTTTTTGAAATTTGGAATGCAACGTTATTAAAGACTTTTTTGTTATGTAGCTGCCAGTGCAACGCCCCTAAAGGCGAAATGCATTTCCGCGGCTAAATCGGTGGACCAATTTTTAGGAAACTCGGAATGGGGATAGAACCCTTAGAAAGCATATTAAAAACCTTTAAATATTTAGTGGGCAATACCACTCACCTAGTGGCAAAATGCGCTTTTACGGCAACTTTATAATCTTTCTCTTGGTTGACCTTTTTTCGGATATGCCCATATGTGTACACATTAAAGAAACCATTTAGAAGTAATTCAATAAAAACCGGTTTTTTTTTTCATTTAAAGATTTTTTTTGAATATCTTCTAAACGGTTACTTCAATGTGTACACGTATGGCTTATTTTTTGTAGATCTTGTAATTCTCTACAAAATTGATGCAATTGCTTTTTATCGTACGACTTACCGTTTCAGAGATATCCTTCAAAAACCAGTATTTTCGAAACCTTAACGGTTTTTGAAGAATATCTCTTGGACCAATTATCTTTTGAACGGTTTTTTAATTTTTTTTGTACGACTCCTCGTTAAAGAGTATTCGCAATTTTAAAAGTTAGATATTTTAATATGAACTTATACGAAGCATTTCCATATAAAAACTGTGCACAACTTTTTAAATTGGCTTATCTCCTAAACTATAAGCTACACGAAAACATTTTTTTCATCTTTAAATAGGAAATTTCCTGTGTTACAAAATTCTGGAGATACATTTTTCTGTAAAACTTTGCGTTAGCGAGATATTTGCAAAAAACTGATTTTAGCGACCTTTTAGCACAATGGACTTCAATGGACTTTTTACACATTGGGGGTTATCGTGAATCAAGATTCCCGGGGAATTTTCTTAAACTGCAATAGAGAATGCACGTCAGTCTGAGGAAATTCCCCATTATTAACCATGCATAAATAAATATAATTCCGGTGAAAAAAATTCACTTGGAATTTTTTCGCACAGCAGCTCTTTTTTGGTCTTATTTTCCTGAGCTAATATTGACTCAAAATTAAAAACTAGGGCAATTTTTCCTTAAAAAAATACCTATAATGCTGTTTATAATATTTTGCTTTCTTGTGTATTCATTCTTATGGACTACTATAACAGAAACCTTAAAAACAAAATAAATTTATGTAAATATATATTTATATGTAAATATATAGGTAGGTATACTTTTTTGATGACAGACAACAATTGCAATTGCAATTCGGAAGCATAAAGAATTAGTGCAAGGTCACAATTAATTACTATTTAATGGTAAAATTAAAGAATTCATCAGTTGTCATGTAATAATTAAAATGTACCCATAAAATGTAACAATTCGAAGGTCTGTTGGAAAAAACAAGTGACAAAAAAGTGGTTGATTTTTGTTTTAAAAGTTTTCGAGCATTTTCTAAGAACGAAATAGAAAACGAACGAAAATTGGCATTAATGCATTAATCACGTCGCTAAATATAAAGAACAAGGTAAATAATGAAAACAATTTAATTTTCGTATATGTACCTACACCGTTTCATGTTCTTTAACTTAAGAGACTCCATATTTAAGACAAATACTGTAGAAAACTTAAATCAGTTATAATGATGAGATCGTATTGAGTTAAAACTTTTTTTTTTCTTTGAAGAAGAAAGCAGACATGTCTTGGCCAATACGAATATGGCTTAGCATAGTTTTTGCATTTCTGATAGTGGATAACGTAAGTTTTTAATTTTGTTTTTGTATTTTTGAAAAGAAACCAACATTTTATTTCTATCACAGTCATTTGCCTATGATGGTAGCACTGAGGGACCAATTCAAGAAACTGACAACCCTGATAATTATGAAGTTATTGATTTGGCCAATCAGCAAGGCAATCGAGAATATAATGCAAATACTATGACGGGTCAAACTACACGATATTTTACAAATGGCGAAGTTGATGAGGATTTCTGGCTAAAACATCTTGGCGAAGATTACAAAAATGCCGTGCACTTGGTGGTCAACAGTAAAAATCAATACCATGAAGAAGGCGACTACAATATGACCGGCAATGAAGCGCACTTGATGCATAATGATAAGGACAATAACAACAACAGCTATGCTTCATTCACAAATGAAAACCCAGTGGAATATAATGATAATCAACAACAACAATACACAAAAGAACCAACAGAACACAATATAGCAGTGGAGAATAGCAGGGATACAAATTCGACAGATTTCAGCACAACCACAAGCAATGCGACCTCCAGCTACAATTCAAATGAAACAAAACCTTTGGAGCATACGAACAAATCGAATTTGAATAATGTCGAACAGTCACATTATGCACGTGCTTACGCAATGGAAGATGCCGATACTCAAAAATACTTTAACTCAAAATCATATTATATACATAATGAAAGACACAAGAAACATGAACAGACTCCAACTCAAAACATAGATTATCAAACACAATACAATACACATACACAAAACACATACAATACACAACAACACAGTCAAACAAATACTGACACAAACAATAATACAAACACAAACCAACAGGAAGATCCTGTGACAAACACCGAACATACCTCATCATCGAAATCAGTCAACACTCCAATTGTTGTGAATTTGCCTATTCCACGGAAAAATGTCTATCAACTAGATGATGTGAATGATAGTCCAGTGGTGCTAAAAATGCCACCGGTGATCTATCACAGTAATCCCACGTACAGGCAACGCGCAACACTACCACAAAGATACTTTACACACATACAACAACGAACACCACAAATACAGCAATACAACAGCAACACAGAACACTCATCGCACACACCACAAACATATCAAACACACTATCAGCCCTATCAACAGTATTCTCCGAGTTCGTATCACGACAACAACTACTATAGACCTCACGCTCATGTCTTAAAGAATTATGCTCCACCTATGCCATACAAAAAACTTGGCACTTTCAATTTGTCCTTCACTCCCAATAAAAAAGTGCTGGAGAAGGATAACGAACAAGATACAGGGACACCGGGACTACGATACATCATAAGCAAAGCCTCAACTTCAAAGCAAAAGGCTGAAGAACAATTGTCGAAAGACGGTGTACCGGGCTTGACAAGAATAAGTCGATCGAATCAGGAACTTTTTGAAATTGGACTGTAAACTTTAGTGTACTTAGTATATAGAGTAGTATTTTTATTTAGATTAAGCATATTGGATGAATAAATACATTGTGTAAATTATAAATTGTTATATTTTTGTTAAACTTTGTTGTATTATTTCAAATGCATCCATGATGATATCTGCATAACTAAGATCTTAAGAAAAAAGGTGATATATGTACATTTTTTCTTGGCTATGTCTATATCTCGGGTATTATAATTTAACATGCAAAATTTAAAACAAATCAGATAAGTTCATTTCCGAGTAGTAACTCAAAGATTTTGGAATTACCTATTCCTTATCTCAAGCGAATGAAGAGATTCAAATGAATTTTTTAGATGCTCATTTGTAGATTAAAATTAAATACAAAGATAAACCAATTTTGCCAATTTACCAGATTGTTACTTTAGTTTTTATCATATGGAGATTGCAATATTTGTTGCAATCTTAAGTTATCTGTATATGAATGGTTTTTTTTTAAAGTGGAATAAGTCCAATTTCGTAAAATTTGAGTTTATGTTAGATATAGTTAGCAATATGTGTCCTCTTTTTATATTTAAAATTACAGACTCGTTAGACCACGATTTCATCATATATTAATAGAAAGACTTTTCATAAAAAACATTTATACAAAAATGCTTTTTTTAAAAGTGGAATAAGTCCATTTTCGCAACTACTGCTAAATAAAAGGTTTTGCTTTCAAATCAATTTAAAAATATTGGTAAGAGTTATTAAATTTGTGTAACGTGTTAACCACTAAAAATTTATCAAATTTTGTTATGCTGCATAAAGTTTTACAAGTGTAATGGAAAAAAGTCGAGTGCTTTTGCTCTGTATGGACTTATTCCACTTTCATTTATAACAAATTCAAAAATTAGTTATATGAGCCGTTTATTTTGAAAGTGGCCTAAGTCCATTTCGGAGCAAAAGTAATGTCATAATATGAATTAGCTGGCATTTTGTTCAGAACGAATATAATTGAATTCTGTCTTAACAAAAAGTTTACCACATTATGTGAAATGAAAATGGCGTTGTTTAAAAAATAGTATCGGGCAAAAACAGATTATTACGGCACATAATGTGAATGACATTACTTTTGCCCCGAAATGGACTTAGGCCACTTTCAAAATAAACGGCTCATATATTTGTATGAGTTATTCCATTTTCAGTCACAAAATATTTTGCAAATGAAGTCAAAGGGAAATTAAAATTTTTGTATGTTGCTAAATTTTTGTCGATTTCTGAAGGCTTTTTCGGCGTTTTCATCAAAAAAACAGCAAAAAACATCAAAAAATGCTATGGGAATCTGAATTAAGTAATCATTAAGTATCGAAACCACTCGAAAAAGTTAGAAATCATCGAAAAACGCTGAAATAATCGGTTGGATCCTGAAATTATCGGAAAAGAGTGCAGAAATCAGAAGAGGGCCGCCTGAAGTTATTGAAAAAGATTGAAAAAGTCTCAAAGAATCAAAAAAATTTAGCAACATACAAAAAATTTAATTTCCCTCTGCCTTTATTTATAGAAAATTTTGCGACTGAGAATGGACTTATTCCATTAAAAAAATCCATTCATATAAAAGACGCTTTCCAGCTCTGGGAGTCTATAAGGAACATACAGGCATACAGGTGACTTTTTAGAAAAAAATTTCCGTGGCTCTCAGTCATTAAGCGCAAAACAAGTCTTCTACAAAACGTTTGTTTTTCATCTACCTTACTGTAAAAAAAAAATTTTTAAAAAAATATTATTTTGAGAAAATTAACTTTTAAGATTTTTCAAAAAATGGCCGCCATTTTGTAAATTTTCTAAATTTAAAAATGGAAATCAAAATAACATTTAAGACGCTGCAATAATCCGAAAAAAAAAATTAAACAAATTTATTTTTGGCAAATGGCAGAACTTAAAAAAATAATAACATCGATTTTTCGCAAAAACACTACTATGTTCTGAAGTTCCATGCCCATAACTTGGAAAAAAATTTTTTTCGCAAAACTAATAATGAGAGGTCTCCATACTGAGCAATTAGAAAAGCTCTGTGAATTTTTATAAAAATCTAAAAACCCATCTGCAAATTTCGAAAAATTTAAGCTGGAAAGCGTCTAAAGCAAATGTTTGTATGCCTGTATGTTCCTTTTAGACTCCCAAAAGGCTGGACCGTAAAAATTTATATATATAGGTTTTCTGGCTTAGGCGCGGTATCTCGGAACCAAGGACTTAAAAAAAACTAGTAAGGGTGTAAAATTTTGGTCAAACATTAAATACCCTACACTGCAGTATTTTTAAAATTTTGCTCATATGGGAGTTGCTACGCCCTCTTGTCCGAGGTCACCCAGTTTTTGTTCAGCGCTTGCATTTATAGTTTTTAGTGTCTGAGTGAAAAACGTTTTCAGTATAGCGTTTTGAAGCTTTTGCTTATATAGGAGGTGCCACGCCCTCTTGTCCGAGTTCGCTTAGTTTTAACTTAGAGCGTGCATGCTCTTTCCAATGGTATAAGCCCCATTCGTCTAAGTTTTCTCTTTCACGAGATATACATAAAACTGTTTTCTAATATTTTGTTGAACATAAAGAAAATAAAGAAATTTGAATCAAGCGAAATTTTTGTTTAATAAAGTGTTATCGTAGATGAACGTGTGCGGAAGCCAATTCCTACCAAATTTGCTACCAGTTATGAGCCTAATAACATGTTTGTTTCTAAACTTTCTCCCATACTCCAAAATCTGAGTCAATGAGGGACCAAATTTTGCTTACAGAATTTCTTTAGGTCCAAAAAATGACAATTGTCAAAGAGAAATAATTCGGTGCGGGAGGCAAATTAAACTAATATGTACTTGTTCCCATTAATAATATCTTCTCTCTGTTTTAGTGAGGACTATTATTTTTATAAAAAAGAAGTCTTATGATAAAAAAAGTGTAATTTTGTTGAAGAAAATTATTAAGAAAATCTTAATGTTATTCAAGAATATAAAGTTTTGCTAAGTAACATAAAACTATTTCTTATATGAGGTATGCAAAAGAATTTTCGATATTGATTATGGTTATAATCTTCGAATTTATGTTTGTAATAATAAAATAAATTGTTGTCTAATGAGCAGAGTTGTATCCTAAAATATTTAAATTCGTGCGATATGCAGATCGACATTTTGAATAAACAATCCCACACTTAGCGGAAATTAAGACTGTAAGACCATTACTTGAAAGAAGCTCGTTTTAAATTCTCGTTGTTGATAAATATCTAATACCAAGCAACAAGTTATAGACAACATCACTGATACAACAATCATTTCAGATGGCTTTCATTCTTTGAGATTTTGAGTAAATATCACGTACAGACCCATAGTGCGGTAGTCTTAAATATAAAAGCTTCAAGTTCATATTTGTAGCAAGTAGTTTACAGAGAACACAAACGAGCACCAGACTCACTCACTCATCATGAATTTTAAATTCTTATTCGCAATCGTTGCCGTTGCTGTTCCGGTAGGTGTTTTTTTTTTTAACCAATATCGATTTCAAAATCAAAGATTTTTCCATTTCATGATATGAAAATTCAAAATCCTCTGGATTTTCAATGTTTATTAAGTGCGTTACCAATTAATTGTTTTTGCATTAATTTAATCTTTAGCTCGTGTCAGCCTATGTACCAAGCCCCGGTGCATACAACCCTGGTCCTTCTTATGATGATCTTGGTCAAGCACCTTCACCAGCATCCGTTACTGCCAATGCTGAGGTACAACCATCACCAGCTGAATCAGCACGTTTGGGTCAAGTTCAGGCTCAACTTCAAGCCTTAAACGCGAATCCCACCTATCAAAATTTACAAAATTCCGATGCCATCGCTGAATCGCTTGCCGAATCAAACTTGGCTTCAAATATTCGTCAAGGCAACATAAATGTTGTTGCTCCAAATATCGTTGACCAGAGTGTGGTCCGTTCGCTCTTTGTACCAACTGGCAAAAACAATCACCAGATCATTGCTACACAACCATTGCCACCAATTATTGTCACACAACCTGGTGCACCAACAGCTTACATTAGCAGTGGACCAGCCGCTGTTGTCAGAGCTGCTCCAGTCATCTATAAGATCAGACCATCCGTAATCTACCAACAGGAAGTTATCAACAAGGTGCCAACTCCACTCAGCTTGAACCCTGTCTACGTTAAGGTCTACAAGCCAGGCAAGAAAATCGATACTCCAGTTGCCCCAGTCGTACAGCCAGTGTACAGTCAAGCGCCTTCTTATGCGCCTTCTTATGCTCCATCTTATGCCCCTTCCAACGATAATTATGGCAATTCTGCTCCAGCTCCACTTTATGGCAGTCCAGCTCCAGCGCCAGCACCACAATATGGTCAACAATATTAGAATGGAAAGCATTTGCATAAGACTCGTCGTCTGCATTAGCGTACTATTTTATAATTTAAAAAACTTTAATATAAAAAAACTTTTTATACAAATAAAATCTTCTTAAAATAAGTCTGAAATCCAAAAACAAACAATTTTATCCTTTTAAAACCTAAATGCGGTGTTATTTCTTTCCATAGGATTTTGGCACAATTAGTATTTGTTTCTCCAAGTGGATTTGAAAATCTTACTCCAGTGCCATTTATCATAAAATGAGAGTCGATTTTTATCAATCGCCTTTAACTGCTTCCTGCTGTGTTTGTGTCTGAGCATAGGGCCTTAGCAAAACTCTCGCGCATCATCTACTGATTATGTGTTTTCAATTCACTCTAATTTTTAGCAATTGGATTAATGTTGCTTCAAAGTTGGCTTAAATTCTTTGAGTCTCAGTAGCCTATTTATGGACGTATTCTTTGCTTATAGTGCTGCATATTCACTGTCTCATATGTCAAGTGACTCTTTTTAGGATTTTGGGAAAATGTTACTACTGGAAGCCATTTTTTACTAAGAATTACGAGTTTTTTACTATTCGTAATTGTATTTAAGCCAGTGGGATCTAGAAATCCGGCACCTAGTTAATTAATCCTCGGCCTTATCACCAAAGCAAGTACATAATGCATGCTCTTGTTTCCAAATCCTTTTGACAAAGCTTACAGGAATCGTTGTCTATCAGACCCATCTCTTTTAAAACATGCAAAGTACATTACCATGCCCCAAATGGGAATTCAGCCTGGGTTGCAAGCACAGTACACTACTAATGCAATATATGTATTATCAGGCCTGTTCCGAAATCTGTGGAATTCCACCTATTTTTTATTAAGGAGGCTTTTTGATGAAAACGGTGAGTCGAACGATAAAAAGTATTAGAATCTCTTTTGTGGAGAATTACAGGTTTTACAAAAAATATTGATTTGCATTAACCCAAAAGTATCCGTTTAGAAAATATTCTTAAAAAACCGCAAAAAGTCGAAAAATTCGATTTTATTGAAATGGTTACTTTTTCGTAAATACAAACCGATATCATTTATAGAACCTATTATTCTTCACAAAAAAGATTCTAGCGTATTTAATCGTTCGACTAACCGTTTTCATCTAAAAGCCTCATGCAAAGTAATTTTAACCACACGGATTACGGAACAGGCCTGTATAATGTAAAAAACTATATAAAATAAGGTAATCGAAAATAAAGTTATGGAAACTATATATGGGTGATTCCACAAAAAAGACGTAGTTTTGTGACACGCTAATTTAAAACATGGAAAAATGTGAAATTTTACTTTTAATTAAAATAGTTCATTACTGTCTAACGTTTTCTTAATGTTGCATAGGTAAGTGTCGTAATTGAAATATTGCGCAACGATATAGGAGCCTTAAAGAGGTCAATATGCCTGTACCGTGCCAGTTTACTGCGACAAAAAATTTAATTTAGGCAAGTTTAACTACTGTGAAGTTCAAAAACTAGAAGGTTTTATGAATTTTTTTTTAACTAACTCAAGTTTTCATCATTTTCGGTCTAATTTGACTTACCAACAAATGTAACACAACACGAGTAAAAAATAAAAGCTAAACATTGACAAATACTACTGATACATATTCCTGAGTTGTTTTTATCTTGCAGAGTTGGTTATTAAGTTTTTATGTTAGTCTTCAACTCAAAACATTTCGCAAATTTTGTTTGTACAAACAAGTATGCCTTTACCGTGGTAAAAAATCAATCTCCTTATGAGCTAAACAAATTAATTTTTTTTTTCAAAAAGGTGTCTCACACACTTTGAGCTTTTACAACCATTTAAGTACAGAAATCACTTCTATCACATTGGGCGTTATTTATTAGAGCCGAGAACATTTATAGTGAAATTTGGTAAAATTTTTCTGTAAATTTTGCTCAAAAACACAAATCTTAGTGATATAGAAAACTTTTGATCGGTTCAGTGGATACACTTTGGATGAGAGCCATAGCTGACACTGTTTGACTTTATCCGTCCATTCGGAAGTTGCTTGGAAATTGACTTATAAAATATTACGGAGTAGAATTTGCTTAAGTGTTAAAAAAAAAATATTTCACCAGAAGGCGCTTTTTTTCACTTTTTAAAAAAAAAATTATATTGTAGAATGATTTTATGCCTAAAATGTGATTTTTAACGCATTTTCTTAAGTTTTTAGCATTTTTCGGCTGGTGAAGTTTTTTGTTTTTATAGTCGTGTTTGGAAAAAATGGTCAAAAAGACCAATCAAAAGGGGATATAATGAGTTATGATGCTGTAGAAAAATGTTTCTTGTGTGACTTCTTTATGACCACCTTGGGACGAAAAGTTTTATCCAAAATGTATTATTCCGTGAAACTGTTAAAATCTAGAACTATATTTTAAAAAAAAAAATCTCATTTTCCCAAGGTCATAATGAAATTCACAAGGAAAATATTTTATGGCATATTAACCTATTATAGTGAACTCGCGCACAACCCAAAATATGACCACTTTTTCCCTATATGAACTTTCTGCAAGAGCTCTAATTTATGAACATAATTTTTTGTTAATATGGGATCTGTGTAGCGAGCAAAATGCATAAAAAAGTTTCTTTTGAGTTTTTAAATAAAAAATATTAATTTTGAAAATAATGAAATGTGTGAACAAATAGTTCATATTATTGCGAGCTCACTGTATATTGTTTTAATGGGTCCTTTTGACCCCTTTTCTCAAAATCAGGGCTAAAATGGGTTAAAGAAATCTACTAAAAATATAACTATGGTGGAAATGCTTAAAACTTAAGAAAATGTGTTAAAAATCCAACTATAGGCATTGTATGATTTTTAAAGCGCCATCTAGTGAGATATTACGTTCTTTTAATATGAAGCAAAATATACTTTACAATACCTTTCTAACTAGCCTACGATTATAAATATTGGAGCACTTCTGTGTAGATAGCTGATTTAACATTTTATCACCGGCTTCCTAATAACTTCTAAGCCGGTGTTTAAGGGACCAAAATACACTAAAAATACTTTTCAAACGACAAAATTGTTAAACAGTATATTTAATACAAAATTTAATATTCCACAAAATTTAATATTCCAACGAATGCAAAAACTGAAAACCAAAACCGATTGAAAAATTTTTGAGTCATTTTACCCAAAAAAAAAATTTTAAGAACAATGCACTACAGGATACTTCTAGCTTTAGTCGCTACATAAATATGTTTTACTAGTTCTAAAATTGATATCACAAATATAACTCCTTTTTTCGCATTACACATTCTAATTCATGTAAAAAGGCCACTTTTTTACACTGCTTCCATTGTCCATTGTCAATTTTTGTATTGCACAAGTTTTCGATATATGTACGCGGAACTTTAGAGGAAATGGCTAATCAATATGATGATTAATGTATTCATATGCTACAAAGGTGGGTTTTCGTTCTACGATGGCATACTATCTACAAACTAAGAACTCACAATATAACATCATCATGAAACTCACCGTAGATAAGCATGCGCTAGAATATCAACAATCGACATCTCGACAAATATTTTTAAAGTAAATCTCAGCCAGTATAGTAGTGAACCCACAAAAATGTCACGTAATCCGAAATTGTGTGTGCCAAGAAATGTAAAATCGACCTCAGCTATAGGCAAACATATTTAAGCCATTGATCTTGACCAAATGAGTAGCAGTGAGCAACAGTTGCCCAAACCATACACACAATTAAGTCAGCAAGAATAACCTTCGACGGCTGATTTCGTATCGAAAGCATGAATCGTTTTAACTTTTTTCTTGCATTCGCAATTGCATTAATTGTACGTATCCCGGAAGATGGTTTATTTCCGATAATCATCAAATTAAATCAACAAGTAACTAATGGTTTTTCTCTCGTCTTCTTTACTCTTATTTCTTTAGGCAAGCGGCCCAGTTTTGGCCTACTCCGCACAGGGTGGCTACAACGGTGGTGCTGCTCTTGAAGCTCCATCAAGTGGTGACTACCAATTGCAAGGTGTCAACTCAAATGATGCATCCAGTGCCAGTGCCTCCGCTTTGGCTGGTGACGCAAATAATGCCGGTGGCAGCTATTCAAATAATGCCGGTGGCAGCTATTCAAATAATGCTTATGGCAGCAATCAGAACATCCCTTACTCACCTGCAAATACACGTGGCAACTCTGTCACTTCTTCAATCACATATCCACAGAACAAAGGTGAAATTCTAATCCATCGTCCAGCACCAATCATTGTCAAGCGCCCACCAACCAAAGTGCTTGTCAACCATCCTCCACTAGTAGTGAAACCTGCCCCAGTTGTTCTACATAAGCCTCCAGCAGTTGTTGTCCGCAAGGTCTATGTCAAGCAACATCCACGCCCAGTCAAGGTAGAACCTGTCTACGTTAATGTTGTTAAGCCTCCAGCAGAGAAATATTTCGTTAAAGAACAAAATCAACTTAATGGAGGCCCATTGGCTCCAATTCCCGCCGGTTTCCAACCTCTTGCTCCAGGTGCTGGTCCAGGTGGTTTGGGTGGTAATGCTGGTGGACTCACCCTCGCTCAATTACAAGGTCTCGGATCGCCTTCCAATGCTTTGGCTAACTCTGATGGTGCTGCTGCTCAAGCTGGCTACTCACTCCTGCAAGGACCTCAAGGTTACTCAGTTTTGAATGGTCTTGCGCCTGGCGGTTATGGACAACAATCTAACCAATATGGCCAATCTGGCTATTAAATGGAGTCTGCTTCTTTCTTTCCTACGAGTGTGTATATTCCCAATGTACCAAAGAGAGCCTTAGTGTATTAAGTAATTAAGTTTTACAAATTTTCTACTGCACCCACCAAAGTGCCATTAAAAATTTTTTATAAAAAAAACAACTTGTATTGTTTTCTAAGGTTAAAATTTCCATTTTCGATTTTCTCGCAGTTTTTGACATTTAGTAGAGAACAAGAGCATTAAGCCGACGATATATTGGGCCTTATCATGAATTTGCCAAGAAATCCCCTCTCGTGAATATATACTTTTCTCGAAATCGTGAATATTTGAGCATGGAGTTGACAGTTCCAGCAAGGATACTCTTTTCTTCCAAATTTCGACAAAAAAAAAACTACTATGCAGCCCTGGTTTTTTCCATTTGACTTTGACACAGTGATGACAACTTAGTGCTTTTCAGACCAGATTTAGAGCTTTTTGTAAATTAAAATGCAAAAAAAGTGGTTTAATGCTCAGTGCGTTTTTTAGAGTTTTATCTCAGTCGCGATAATACATTTAATTTCGAAGATGTTTTAAACATTGGATATTAAGCCGGGTGGATGAAAAGAATTGGAAAAACCGCTCCTTATTTGATTGTTTTAACTTCAGATTATCTAGGAAATAAAAAAAAAAATTATGACCACTCTAAAAACAGCCAAAATGGTAGGTAATGTCCGTTGTTTACAAATTATATATATCGCTGTAAAGAGCGTCCTCATGGCCTTTACGATACGAACCAGAGAAACTGGGTTTCACTAGCCGAATATGAACTCGAAGGTCCAAAGGCCACGAAGAAAAAATCTGACATTACCTGCCGAAGTTATAGAGAAAAATACCATTTTGGCTGTTCTTAGAGTATATATACATATATGTATTCTCCTTTAACTCCTAGGAGGAGCATAGGGCCAAAAATCAAATAGGGGGCAGTTTTCCGAACCTTTTTTTTTGTATGGAGACCGACCCAGCTTATTGAATATGCTTTGAAATCCACAGAAGAAAAAACTGTGGAATTGAAAAATTGTTAGTTAAAAAACTTAAGTGTTTTGGGCAGGAGTCGAACCGAGGACGTCATGGTTGGTAAATCTCTAAAACACAGCGCCAGTCGCTAGACCAATGCACCATCATTGCCCTGTTACGAAGTCGACTTATTGCCAGTTTTGTTTGTGTTTTCAGACGTAGCCTCAATGTCATAATTGTTGTTTGTGTTATTTATTAATATTTTCAAAAAGAGTGTAAACATTTTTTCTTTTAACTCAAACCAAACCAAAAATCGCTAAAGTTAATTTTAGCCGAAACAAAATTTCTTCCAAAATTATGATTCGGAACTGTCCAAGTGTATGCTCCGGCTTTTATCATCATTTTGGAACACTTCACATTTCATACTAATTTAATTTGCTAAAATTTTTTAACAAAATACACTGAAGAAACTGCAACTGAACAGTTTCGTTATCTGGCAACCAAAAAGGTAACAATAGATTTGGTTTCCATCGGCAATGCGAATTTTATGATAGAAAGCAATGTAGAAACGAAACCAGAAAACGTTTCGATAAGCAATAGAGGCCTAAGACAGTAAATGCAAGCACTGAGCTAAAACTTGATTGATTCGGACAAGAAGGCGTGGCATCTCCCATACACCCAACAACCTTACTATGTAGTTTCTTCTTCGAATTATTCTAACATCAAAAAATTTGTCGATAATTCAGTTTGCAATACTTCGAAGACAAAAAAAAGTTTTCATTCAGGCCTGTTCCGTAATCCGCGTGTTTTCAATTACTTCTCATTTAGGAGGCTTTTTGATGAAAACGGGTAGTCACACGATAAAAAGTAAGAGAAGCTTTTTTGTGGAGAATTACAGGTTCTACAAATTAATATTAAATTAAATTACAATACGAATTAAATTTGTATTATAATTTTCCACAAAAAAGATTTGGATACTTTTTATCGAGTAACTCACCATTTTCATCAAAAAGCCTCCTAAATGAAAAGTAATTGAAACCACACGGATTACGGAACAGGCCTGATTATATTTTAAACTGAGTTTTGAAAAAGAAAGACTGGGGCTTGAAGCTGCATTATCAGGTTTTGCGGCTAAAAATTTCGTGGTTCTGTTATACAGCCTCAAAAATCTCGAAAAACCAAACTTTAAGTTTAGAATTTTTTTGAAAACCATACGAGATCTGAGGATTCGGATTCAGTATAGAAATTTACCGATGCCTTGCTTTCCAGTGAATTTGCCATTACATTTCTTTTTTTTCTGCGATACATATAGACGGAGAGCTAGGGTGAGAGAGCAAAGCTGCATTTTTTTGTGGGTGTTCTTCCCGAGAGGTGGTGCCTTCGTGAGAAACCGGGTGCAAAAGGTCGAGAAATACATTTTTTTCCAAATATCTCGCTTACCGTTATATCTACAAAAAAATTTAGTTACACAATTTTGTAGCTCAGCAAATTTTGTATCGAAAAAGTGGTGCAAATTGTTCTCGTACGACCTATAGTTTAGGAGAAATGGTCCAGTGAAATTGGACTTTCCGATCCAACATATAAAATCCATAATTTTTTTTTCTTTTAGGCGGTGTATTTTGTAGTTTCAAAAATTCGAGACCAATTTCACTGTCGTACAAAAAGTTATTCCGGCATAAAGGTCGAGAAAATTAGTATCTCGCTAACGCTTATTTCTACAAAAAAATGGTTCTCCACAATTTTGTAGCTCAGAAAATTTCATATCGAAAAATGATGCAAATTATTTTCTTACGACCCACAGTTTAGGAGATATCCTATTTTAAGGTATTTTCAGCATACAAGTGTTAACAGTAATATGAATGTTGATTTTCAAATTACATAATATAAATATGCCTACGTCATAGTATCATTGCTGAGTTTTTTGTGGATGTTTTTCTAATAGTGGGTACTAACTTTTGTTTCAGTCAAACCGTGAGAGGTGGTGCCTTCGCGAGATATAGGGTGCAAAAGGTCGAGAAAATCAGTTTTTTGAGAAAGATAGTATCTACTATTAAAAGAACACCCACCAAAAAATTTTAGCCATGATACTATGATGTAGGCATTGTTATATTAATTCCAAAATCTACATTCAAAAAACTGATTTTCTCGACCTTATGTACCCGATATCTTACGAAGGCACCACCTCTCATGGTTTGACTAAAACAAAAGTTAGTACCCACTATTAGAAGAACACCCCCAAAAGAATTCAGCCATGATACTATGACGTAGGCATTGTTCTATTAATTACAAAATCAATATTCAAAAAACTGATTTTCTCGACCTTTTGCACCCGATATCTCACGAAGGCACCACTTCTCATGGTTTAACTAAAAGAAAAGTTAGTACCCACTATTAGAAGAACACCCACAAAAAAATTTAGCTTTGATACTATAAGGAAGGTCAGCCAAGCGCTGGCTCTTAGTCTTATAGCTGGAAATTTGAGAAAAAATTCTCGAGAATGTTTATTCATGATAAGAATATCTTATCTTGATGAACATAATTTTACCCCAATCCTAGAAATTTATGGGGGTTATCGTGAATCAAGATTCCCGCGGAATTTTCTTAAACTGCAATAGAGAATGCACAGCAGTCTGAGAAAATTCCCCGGGAATATTTATTCCCCCAATATATCGTCACTCTTCTGCCAGATTCACGAATGTAAAAATTATTGAATTTGAGAAATTGCTATTTGAAATTTTTTAAATATGAAATTTATACGTAAATTTTGCTTTTTCGTGTAATAAACCTTGCATTTACTGTTAAACCACTTCAGATATGGCTTTCGGACTTCTGGCATAACTTTATTGAACCATTTTGTACAAGAAAAACACATTGGGGGTTATCGTGAATCAAGATTCCCGGGGAATTTTCTTAAACTGCAATAGAGAATGCACAGCAGTCTGCGAAAATTCCCCGGGAATCTTGATTCACGATAACCCCTATTAGTGGAAAACTGAAGAATTTGCACTTTCGTGAATCTGGCCTAAGAGTGACGATATGTATAAAAACTTACTAATGTTTTCGCTTTGAGTTTTATGACTTGCAAAAATAAGCCCTAAGAACAAAATTACAAAAAAAAAACAAATAATCAAGGCCAATAGAGCAGCACGCGATTCTCAAAATGTAGGTCAAATTGGCGATTGATCATTACAAATGGAATTCATATAAATAAACGACAAATTTGCTGATTTAAGTTAGTTTACGCTGAAAATTTCATTAAAAGATAATCACAATCAACGTTACGTAACAACGTGAATAGCTTAAACGTACATACATATGTACATAAATCATATTCTACACATTGTCTGCTCCAGTTACCGAATTTTAAACTGTTACAAGTTCAAAAATTTTTCAATAACATTACAAAAAAAATATATATAGATAATTGACATACATATACATAAATAATTAAAAAAACAGCAATATGAGAAATATTGCAATATTTGCTGGACTTAATTTAATTGCATTTAGTGCAATTTTACAAGTACGTTTTCTTAAGGGCTCTTTAGTATTTTCAAGATCGAACTTTTTTTTTATAAAAAACGTTATTCAAATTAAACTTAAGGTTGTATAACTACATATAAAGATGAAATTCAGGTCTGTTCCTTAAAACAAATCACATGGAATACGGTACAGGCCTGATTATAAAAAAACTTAAGTTATAATGAAGCGTGAGATATATAACGCAATTAAAAAACACAAATAAAGTCAATTAGTAAACAGCAGAATATGCCATATTTAAGGAGAAGGAAGTGCTTGGCAAATCATTCAGTGAAAATTTATTAAAATAATTTCAACAGTATAACTATTTTGCAAAAAACCAGCACTGAAAATAATCACCATGTGTAAGGGGAAGCGCTTGGCACATTCTGCTGTTACTTAACTTTGTTTTGGGTTTTTTAATTGCAGTATCTATCGTGGCATTATAACACTAAAATTCCATGTCTTAAGAACTCTATTGAGAACTTTATTGTTCTTTGTAAGTCATTCAATTTCAGTTTTTAAATAAATGAAACGAATATCTGTACTGCACGATTTCCCCCATAACTTTTTGTTTTGAGAATGGTATCGGTAAATTTTAAACAGTACATACAAACCTAACATCATTTTCTTGCAAATAATTTCAAATGAGTATTGTAATTCCATAAATTCTGTGTTCATTCGCTTCCTATAGCTTTGTTATTTTCTACGCATATTCGACCATGCTAGCTTGTTAGGCGTTATGTTGGTAATTTTCAAAAAACGCCAACGACGTCAATTCGCTGGTTACATCTTTTATTTGTGTTTTTGCCGTTAGTCACAAGGATATCTTGCGTCCTGTGCTTTGGTGATGTTGGTATTTTAATCTTTCACTCTTTAAATGATTTTGATGGGCATCGCTTCATTAGACGACTCACAGAAAAAACCTTGAAAGTTTAAAAATATTTAGTTTTTCTTTTTTTTATTATTTTACTTTATTTTTTTGTGGTTTTTACTCACCAGCGTAGCAGCTCACTCACCCACTAAGTCTTTATCAGTCTCAACTCTTCTCTAGATTTGATTAGGAAGCAATCAAAGGCCAGGTAAAACCGTATCCATGATTTTTACCCGTCGTTAGTGCCTTTTTCTCGTTGAGAGCAGCACGTAACAGACAATATCATGCAACTGTCAACTTGATAGCGACTTTTAACTGACTATATCACTAATTCGGAACATTTCAGAAGTTCAGAGACATTAAAATGACATTGTCTGGCAGAGTATGCTAACATCCTGACGTTCTCATTATTCTTCATCGATGAAAAAAGTCATTTCGAAAAATTTTATATAGAGCGCGCTATGCTTGTGTTATTTTCATGATGATTCATCGATCGATGACAATATCATAATGCGATGATGTCGCTCAAAAACGCTACTGGGAAATAATGGTCTTGTTTTAGCAACTTCAAACAAAAATAGTCCAGTATATATCGATATTTATTAAGCAGTCTTTTAGATCAAAGCCTAGGAAGAGTACGACCTCTGTACGCTGCGTCCATAAGTGTCGTGAGGGCAGTTGTGAGGTGTGGCAGACATTCGCCTTCAAAGTTTTCATTGATGCGCGCAAGATAGTGACTAAGCTTGCGGCTCCAAACAGATCTCAATTGCGCTAATAATTTGATTTTTTTTTTTTTTTTTGTTTTCAATGTGTGGAATTTATTTTGGGCTTAGATTAAGCTTTCTACAGGAAAATTTTATTGATGCGACAACTAATTTATGTTTATTGATTACAGCCCTCAGCCACGATTCCTGTTGCAGATACAAAATTCTTAGCTGATACTGTTTTTCCAAGAATCAGACGCGAAGAACCTGTTAAGCCAGCTACTTTTATAGATCTCATACTTGGTATTTTTGATACATTACAATTGGGTCGCAGAAATGGTGCATCGAAAACTCATTAGTTTGAAGAAATCAAACAAAAAATGGTTAGCTTACTATCTACATTTATTTTTTTTTTTTGTTTTTTTTTAATTTTTTTTTTTTATAAATTTATAAAACTACCTTTTAAAAACTATAACTAACATAATAGCAAATTTGATAGATAATAGTAAAATTATGATGGTGAAATATGTTTGCGTTGTAATTTTGCTAAAAATGTGAATATAAATTAAATAATAGCAGCAAATAGGCTTAAAATCTAAAAAATCATATTAAATATGAGTTAGTGTTAAGGATTGTGTTGTATGTTTTGATGGTATGTTAACATTATTATTACTGGTACAATAAATTATCATTAAAAAAAGAATTAAATTAGAAACAAGTTTAAAACTACAATCGAGGCCTTTGTAAGCCAGTACAAAGCAATTAGTTGTTAAAACTTTTGAATATTGAAAATTTAATCATTGGAATTTATAAATACATATCTTAAAATACTAAAAAATTGGAAAGTTGTGTATAGTGAACCTAATAGATATCAAAATATGTTAGAATTTTCTGCTTTCGTGTTTACAGTGTATTACAGTTACATAAGTAAATCATGTTTTTTTATTCTTAATCATATTTTGTCTAATATCCATTAAGATTATAATTCATTAGACAAACTACAATGGTGTGAATGATTGATTGTCTTACTTAAAAAATATTAATAAAACTTTTAAATAACATCTTAATGTTGTATAAATTATTTTGATTGAGAGTTATTAATTCTTAAATACGAAACAAACATTATTTTAAAAAACGTTTGCAAAGTTATGCTTAGTAGTCGCAAGCGAAATGTAGCATTTACATTTTGGAAAAAGTTTTGTTATATCGAATGTAGTTAGAGATCACATCATCATATGTTTAGTATGAAAATAAACTAATTGAAGAATATGAATGAATGGTTGAGGATGATATGATATAAATTTAAAACTGAACTGAGCTTTTGTGCAGTTTTTTTTTTTTTAATTTTCTAGCGTAAAACTCAAAATGATAAAATTGCGCATATGACATTCATCCACAAAATGTCTGCAATTCAGCTGTTTATTCATTTAAATTTTGTTTTTCACGTCGATTTTGAGTCGTAATTGCATTGGCTGTAGTACTTTGTATCAAAGTATTTGGTCCATTGTTGCAATTTCCTCCTCCTGTTGCTGGTGGTACACCATTTGATTGTGATGTCTGCGTTACCGGCGACATATTTGCTGGCGGTGGTGGTGGTAAACACCAATAGCCCTAAGTTAAAAAAAAAAACAAATTGTTTTAAATCAAGTAAATCAAACTAAAGTTTTTAAGGACTAAATTTGCATTCATTCACAAAAATCTAGTAAATATATGCCTAGCGTAACAAGTTTTGGCTTCACCAAGCCATATTTCGCTGAAACTAGTACATGGTTTCGCTTTAGCTCAAAATCAATAAAAATGACAAAAGAAAATTTTTGCGATTTTTGTGCTTTTTGGGGGGTGAAAAAAAAAAATAATCCGCAAATAATGAAAATACTGCTTCACAAAATTGTGCATAACTTGGAAATTTCTTAACCGATTTTCATGTTCAGACCAATTTTCGAAGGTAATGAGTTAGGCTATAAGAGAAAGAAAAGTTTTTTGGTATTGGGCAAATGTACTAGTTTTAGTACTTTTTAGTACTAGTTTTAGTACTTTTAAGTACTAAGATTTCAAAAAAACGTTTCATGGCTTACATATTTTTCTTGTAACGGTATTGAAGGGCGTTAGGAATTAAAGCTCAATGAAATAACGCCCAAAACAAAACGAAATATCGCCCAAAAAATAAAAAACTTAATATCGCCCAAACAATATGATCATTTTGGAAATGATACCAAAAATTTGGGCTCGTTTTTTTTTTTTTTTTTTGTGTATTTCATCTTTATTTTGGGCATTATGTATTTCACTAAAAAAAAACGAAATAACGCCCACATTATTTTCTTATAAACAAATTTCGGGCGTTATTTCGTTTTTTGGCTTAATTTCGAAACGCCCAAAAAACCGAAAAAAATAAAGCCCAAATTTTGTGGCCACTTACCCCCCAACTTTAACCCCTCTTGCTCTTCTAGTTGTAGAGATATACCGCTTTAAAACTTGTAATTTTTTTAACCTTTTAACTCTTCTATTTTACGAGCTTTGACAGTTTAAAGTTCGTCATCGCTTTTCTCCTAGTTTCTTGCACTAGTTAAAAATGTTTCTATAATGCTCGAAGAAAATGCACATTTATGTTTACTTTTTATACTTGGTTTTTGAATTTTACAACTACAAAATCATACACCAACAACAAAACACAATGCACACAAATCATTACCTGCTGACATACACCTGATGGCAGTGGACCAGCCACTCCTCCTGGTACTGATTGATGTGTATTTGGTGGTGTGTTTGTATTAGATCCACCCCCAGCAATGTTGGTAGCATTTGGCGTATAATAAAACGATACTGGTGGTGGATAGTTCATGCATTGGTAATGCATGCCTCCGGCATCTGTGAAACCATTACTTTCATTTGGCTCTGCTCCGTTTGGGGTTGTTGCATAAAATCCATTAGCTGCTTGCAGCGGCGGTGGTTGATGTGGTCCCTGTAATGGTGAAGGTATTGCCACAGCATTGCCGCCGCCGATTGGTGGCGGTGGCCCAATATAAGGTGAATAAGCCCCAGCCACATGTGGCATACCGACAGCAGTTGGCGGTGGTGGTGGTGGTGCTGTGTATATTCCATAAGGAGATGGAGCAATTGGCATTTGAATAAATACACCTCCAGCCGGTGGTGGAGGTGCAGGACCAAATTGTGGACACTGGCCATTCTGATCGCCATTATATTCGCCATAAGTGATAAATGGGTTGGTATTTGGATTGTAAATTGTTGTAGGGTTCTGTATATAGAATAAAGCATGTCAAAAATTAACTTTTTAATACACTGGTTTAAGGTTAAAAGTGCTCAAAAGAAAGAAAAAAATTATAGAGAAAGCTCAAATAACCAGACAAATTTAGTGGACGCAATGCATTGTTTTGAGATATGACGATTTTTCATTAATGTTTTCCCTTATTTTAAAGAAACATTATTTTTTCCAAAAATTTTATTACTAACCCATAGCTTTATTAAAATAAGAACGAAGCCTGATTCATTTCCTTTTAGATAATATACCATTTGTATTTAAACTATCTCATTAATACATTTTAAGATGGAAAAAAGAAAATTAAACTAACGAAATTATCCTTTTTTTATTGAGACTAGAGTTTGCTTGTGGCTGAAATTATTATACCTAAAAAAAATCAGGCGAATACGATAGAATTAGGCATACACGTAGAAACAAAAAATCAAATTCAAAATTAAAGGCGACACATTCACCTATCTCTTAATGAACCGCCATTTACAAAATAGTGTCACGGGTCGGAATCTCTAAAATTGTGAAAAAAACACTTTTTTTTCTAAAAGTGTTACTCGCATAAAACGCAGGAATGATATATGAACAAATTTACACGCATTCAATCAAATCAAGTCAGATGAAAAAGGGTGGAACCACGCCCCCAAAAACAAATTCATCATATCTCCGAAACTATTGGCGCTAATAGATAAGATGTGATAAGTTTGTAATAGGCACAAGGAGTTATCACACCATTGGAAAAGTAGGCGGTGCCATGCCCACAAATATAAAACTCACCATATCTCCGAAACTATGTGAGTAATGTGGATGAGATTAGGAATATGTATAAACGGCATTGAGACAAATAACTCTGATAAAGCTTTTACTTTTCAAAAGAGCAGTCAGAAGAAGATAACAGACAAATATTCTAATAAAAATTCATTACTCATACTGCAAAGGTCTTGATTTTCTTATGTTTTTAAAGAGAATTTGACATGAACAATGACAAGCGACATTTTATAATTTTTCCAAAAAATTGGTCAAAACAAAAAAATTTACGAAAATTCTGAAAAAATTTACAAGGATACCTTGGGCGATTCTAAGCATTTTATGCCTTATACACTATTTTCGTAAGATGCCTTGATTTCGAATAAAAAATTGTTCTTCCGACCTCGTAACTGAAAAACGGAAAAATCCATTTTCGGAACAGAATATTATCTATACTGCAAAACAAGTTCATAATTTTTTAACGCCTTCATTTTTGCAGGAACATAATCTTTATTTTTCAAGTAAACTTGGGTATCCATTCTGTGAAGAAAACAAAGTTATGAGCAAAAAACATTTTTTTATATTAACCCAATTATTGAGCCCCTATCATTAGCACGATAATCACTACGAAAAATCGCCACACGGCATTGTAAAGTAATTGTTTGAACGAAAATTAAAAGCCAGGTTAAGCCTCTTTTTCTGAAAAACTGCGATGGAAGAATGCCCCATAACTAAAAAGTTCAATCAAAAATATTTTTTTAAAATATGTATATTTCGTATTTAATTATTAAATATATTAAAATGGTTTATGTTGACTATATGAAAATTAAACTAATTTTATGAACTTTAGTCATCTAAGTTGAAAAATGCATGGAATTTTCGATTCTTGCAAATAATGACTAAAGTGCATAAATTTAATATTATTAAATATATTTTGTACAAATAGAACTTACTTGCATAACGTCTGCTCCATTAATTACTTCACTAGGTTGTATTGGTGAAGCTTGATTTCCTTGTTCGGATGGCACTGCAACAACACTGTTCCCAGTGTTAGCTGCATTTGTAGACGAATTATTATTTTGATTGCGAGAATTTGTTACTCCAGACATTGTGATAGAAGGGCTGTTGTTTGTTGTTGCATTTTTTCCACATGTCTGGTTCTTATCATTTTGATGTACATTATTATTATTATTTGAGCGGGTGTTTTGACCTGAAGTCGTATTAACGACGGTATTATTGTTACGCTGATACGCTTGCCGCTCCTTACTATTAAAGTAACGAGAATTAAAACGTTTCTGTTGATGCGTAACCTTGTTGATAGTAAAATTTGGATTTTGAGATGGATTCGAATTAGAATGGCTTACTGCATTTGATGTTAAGTTATTATTAGTGTCATATTTAGTCTAAAAACAAAGAAATAATTAAGTATTTCAAAAAAACTTCTTTCAATTGTCCAACTAACGTCATTCTGATTGGAGTTTTCATCAAGATTCATATTTTTCATTTTGTCAGCGGCAAGTTTGACATTGTTATCCTTGCAATCGGTGGAGCCTAAAATTAAACATTATTTAAAAAAATTCCTGCATCATTACTTTTCATCTGACCAAAGATTAAGCAGTACTTAAAAGAAGGAATTAAATAGTTTGAACATTACATATTATCACAATTAATTAATTCATTTTCAATCAATAATTTCAATGCACAGAGACAAAAAACACAAATCTTCAGTAGTATTACCTTCTGCAGTGTTTTGTTTCAACTGCTTATTGTGATACTCTAAGCCAAGGTTATAAAAATATCTCAATGTTGCAACATCTGTTGGTAAGTCAATGCCATTTGACTTCATTGATTTTTTGGCTTCCCAATTAATGCGACCATTTAACGGTGTAACTGCACCATTATTAGCACCTCGACCACCACGTGTGGAGGATGATGGTGTCACACATTGTTGATTGATAACAGCTGTGTTTGCATGCGTTTGCTGCGGAATTGCCGTTGGTAATATGCCGCCAGAAGTATAATATGGATTTGGATGGTAATATGTGGCGCCAGTATGACCAGTGGAGCCAGCAGCTGCTGAGGACGACATAACAGATGGTTGAGGCAATGGTGGTGGCGCCTGTACATAAAAGTTGTTCGGTGGAGGATAACCCGGTCCGCATGTATAGTAAACCGTGCCACCGCCAGCATTTGCTGGTAAAAGTGTAGCCGGATGTAGACTACCATCATAGCCATAACTGAAGTAGTCATCAGGTCCACCACCATAGGGATGGACTGGATAAAAACAATGCATTTCTGGTATATAACCATTATGTTCCATTTCACACTGCTCCATAATTCCATCATTATGCAGCTGTGCCGCATCGTCATAATAATCTTGTTTCGACTGGCCGCCATCACCAGTTGTAACCGAGGAACGTGAAGGTGCACGTGATGAGTTTTCATTCATATTAGGCGTGCAACGTTGTGTCTTTTGCTCGTTACTATGATCAACTGTTAGTGGCATTGTGCAATATTCAACTGTTTGAGTTCGAAAATTTTCCAAATGTGTGTATTGCTTCAATTTATAGTAACAATTGTTGTGATGTGGTTGTCCATATTGTGAAGAGATTGCATACTGCTCTTTTGGATTGTCATCGATGTCATATAACTCGGATTTTATTTTTGGTAAAGCGGCGCAATATTCATGAGCAGAGAATTGTCCATTAAATTTGAAGCGATAATTGTAGTGTCGTGTATAACGGAAGGAACTATACTTTTGCATATGACGTTGTAGACGATATGGTATGGTCCAAGGCTTAAATTCATCAGGTGGAAGAGGAGTCAGCGAGTCATATGGCACCTTAAAATAATTTAATTTAAAAAACTGCATATTATAAATCACAAAAGCCAAAAGTAATTTTTATGTATAATAATCAGACCTTGAAACTTTTATATTTTTTTATCACAAATAAAAGTTTCCGAAAACTCTTTTTGCGTAAAAGTTTATAGAAACTTTTTACTAAAACTTGTATTGCAAAAAGTTCAAAAAAAAAACTTAAGACAAAACTTTTAAGAAAAGGAGTGCAAAAACTTTTTTTAAAAAAAAAAAAAAAATCCAAATTCAAAAATTGTGACAACCTTGTTAAAGTAAACTTTTAAAATAAAAGTTAAAAAAACTTGAGAACAAAAGTCAAAAAACATAACAAAACCTTTTAAAAACTTAAAGTTTTTTTAAAAGTTTTCTTTTTATTTATTTTTTAAGATTTTTTAAAATTTTTGAAATATAAGTCGAGAAAAACTTCAAACTTTTATTTTGTAAGTGCTGTTTTATATAAGCCCAGCTCATCGAGACCGTGGGGGTATACTACACTATGTATTAATGACGACACAACTGATGATAGCCGAAAAAATATAACACTGGTCGAAACATAATTAACAAGCGTAATTATGGAGCACAACCTCCTCTACTGAAAAGTTGACTAGAATGACAGCGCAGTATACCTCCGAGGTACTGAATAAAGGGATATTATAGAGTTGGGTTTACCTGAATCGAAGTCGGTCAGAACAGGAGATAAAAGATATATGTTATGGGAAATAATTGTGTTAGATGAGCTTTAGGTCAGTAAATACTTCAATTTAAATCGTTGACAAAATTACTGACCTAAAGCTCATCTAACACAATTAAAATCAATAAAAGGTCGATAACAAATTAAAAGTTATGGGAACTTTCATGGCTTTCTTTCTTTTTCAACAATTAAACGGGACAGAAAAATCAACAACATTGCGGCTGCAAGATCGAACGTGAGGGATTCCTCGAAATAAAGCAAGTTCCGTTCTTTTGGAACTTGAACCGAAGCTTCGTAACATCCCTCATCTTATTATAATGCAAGAATTAAAAATATAATAAGTAGATTGTGACTGAAAATAAATTTCATAGTAATGTAAGACAACAAAAAGGTTCAAAAATTATGAAAAAATCATGCTTCAATCGTGACCAACAGTTCGAGTACTAGAGCTAATTAAAATATCCAAAACAAAATCCGAAAATATATAAAAATATTGACGAAAAACCAATGAAATATAGATAATAAAACAGGTTTTTATCAAAATTATGCCTTTCCTGTAAGCACTTTTTGAGGAGGTGCTGCTGCATACTTTGAGCGTTTTTTAATGAAATTTGCAGTCGCAAACGAAAAACTTTGTGCGAAGAGGGCATATTTGTTTGGAGTATCACCTTGCAAGATCCTTTGAAAATTTGTTAATGTTCAGGCTTCGATCTGTAGTTTCGTACACGTTTGTTAAAAGTCATTGTTGTTGTCTCTTATCTTCTTATGAATACTTTCCAAATACTTGGAGGTCTTTAACCCTTTCAGTACTGTCAAGACGAAACTGAAGTGTTTGATAATTGAAAAGCGGGTACAAGACAAAACGTATCTTGAAACTAAGTATATAAATTGTTTTTGCTCCAATATTTTTGCATTTAACACAATGACTTTTATTTCATTTTACTTTGATAAAAACTTCTCAATATTCATGTACACAAATTAAGCAATTTAGCTAATAAGTTTCGAAAATGGACCCACTATATAGGTGCCTTAGGATGAATATTTGAATTATTACTTACCAAACGTTTTTCACCAAGTTGTTCAATAAAAACAACGCAATATCTTTTGTCAACAGCTATCTCCTGTATGTGGCATGTATATAAATCGTTTTCTGATTTACGCAATTTCACGTGACATTTGGCGCCCACCTGGAAAATTTTATGGACTCGTGTTTTTTGATAGCGTATCAACTTTGCAACAGGATTACAAAAAATTATGGACAAAATACACACACACACAATTTTCGAGCCGCATTAAATGTGACAAATACAGACATATATTAAATAAAATAGAACAAAGATTATTTGAAACTTATGTTAGTAGAAGTCATTAAATAATTGCAAACAACAAAAATTTAGTACCTACATTAGGATGGGTCGAATATCATCATAATAATAAAAACATAATTTGGAGAAATTTTGAGGAAAAAACCTCATATTTTTAGTGCAATAAAAACATTTATTTGGAATAATTTTGTGGAAAAAATTCGTGTTTTCCTAGGCTGAACCAAGCAACTGGAAGAGTAAGTCTATTTTGTAATTTCCGGCCGTGTTAAACTGCACTAAAAATATATGCTTTCTTTGTCAAAGTTTCTCCAAATTATCCATGCTTAGCGATTTTTACTGAGCCAGACCGGTAAAATTTCCTTCCATACAAATTGGACCCATCTTAACTTACATGCAAAGGAAGACGAAAGGAAATTAACTCTAAATACCTTAAAATTGGTATCGCCATTATACCAGTGCTGCATTTTCATTTCTTTACGGGCCTCATTCCATGAA
This sequence comes from Calliopum simillimum, assembly GCA_951812925.1. Classification (NCBI taxonomy): domain Eukaryota; kingdom Metazoa; phylum Arthropoda; class Insecta; order Diptera; family Lauxaniidae; genus Calliopum; species Calliopum simillimum. The sequence goes on from OX638372.1 coordinate 22,579,535, forward strand.
TCGAACTCAATGTTTCGATACATGTTTGGATCGAGTGCTTTTGCAACTTTATACGGAAACGGTGTAATGCCTTTAAATTAAGAAAATGCCATCCATAGATTGCCGAACATTATGTATTTTAGTTAAATTTATTTTTTACCTTCTTGCAACAACTGGCGTACACATGAAGTAAATTTATTTGGCAGCAACGATTCCGCTGCTTTATTTAATGCATTTTTATCCTGTTCATCACCACGATTAGTTGAATTTTTCATTTCACGCTGCAGATCATCGGACAATCGTGGAAAATTTGTATAGTGAAAATGGCATAATTTATAATTCTCCAGAATGCAACAAGTATTATTTGGCAAATCAAATTCAAAACTGCGACCATCAGATAGTTTTATACCTGTACAGTAACCATCCTTATCAGTTTCTGAACTGCAGTCTGTCCCCTCAAATGTAGTCGAATGTAACATCTGCTCAACGGCAAATGACACATCGGGCAATTTATAAAGATCTTTATAGAGAATTTCATAACATATTGCTGTAATAAAGTTAAAATATTTTGATCAAAAAAGTCTGCAACTATTACAGAATTTTAAAGTACATTGACAAATTGCCGCATCCTTGATGTAATCACATGTAAAGACCGAATCAAAATGACGCTCTGGCGTATAAAACACACGGAATACTTGGTTAAAGTACGAACGACTATTGAAGTAATTACCCAAGTCAAAAGGTTGGAACAGCAAAACATTTCGTCTGTGAAGGATAACAATAAAACATGGCAATAACATAATTTTCATATTGGAAGGCATAATAACATACTCAAACATGTAACCAACTGCCTGCAGTTCAACTAACGTTCCATAAGTTTTTGGCTTAGACATATCATCTAGATATTCATCCAAGTCTTTATCAACAAGCTGCAATTAAAAGTTAATCCAAGAAGCTTTATTTATTTTAGATTTCAACGCAAATAGGTATCTTACGGGTTGAAAGAACTGACGATGCTTGCGCATGTAGTTTACGCATTTCTTGCGTATAAACAGATGATGCAGTTGCGTATCGTACATTTGTTCTGAAATAACTCTGAATAAGCACGAAGCATCACGGGCCGTGTGCTTACGATAATAGTTGTGCTCCTCCAAGAATTGATCGAATGGATCAGGTGCTTGACGGCTACCAGATGTAAATTGTCGCTGCATCTTGTTGAATGTGGTTTTATAAATTTTATATTTTAACAGCAAATATAACCTGAACAATAAAAAAATAAGAATGTAGAGCTTAAGTGGTTTTAAAAGAAAAAACTACCTACAAAGTTTTTTGAACCGATAAACTTTTGATATAAAATTCTTATACTTATTGAGATTGTGTCAAAATTTTAACTTTTGCAGCGATTATATTACTTTTCATAGTGAAGAATATCTTATATCGACAATAGAAATCAAATTGACTCACTTTCAGCCAGAAATATACCAGATTTTTTACGGTTTTTTGGTTGAAAATTATCATGTCTAGTTGAAGGCCTCAAAAACAACGAAAAACCATGTTTCAGAAATTTCTTTTAAATGTTAATGTTAGGATATTCCGGAGAAAAGAAAAAAGATATTGATATAACTCAATTTGGGTTTTGAAGGAAGAAACCAGTTTTTGCAATGAGCAAGCATATCAAAAATTATGACTAAATATTACTTGACTGTTTAGTTAAAAGACTTCATAAAAATAAAGAAAAATATGTAGTATGTATTTCAGGATAGTATATTTCGGAGAAACAAAAATATATCGAGCTATAACTTTTCGGGCATACATACTCAAAACAAGATGTTTTTGACTAGATTTGAAAAATGAATTTCGACGTTTTTGGCCTTAAAACCTTTGTTATTTATCAGGCTTTAATCTTGGGTTGTTTCAAGTTGTGAATGCAAAATACACTGTGAAACCAAAATAGCCTAAATCATACCCTTCATACTGGGCTTGAACAGTCGATAGGTGTGATGAAAGTGTCGACCAAATCTGTGAATGGGGTTTCAATTGTAGTAGTTTAGTGGCCTAAAAAATGCAAAACCCGAAATCGTAGCTGCTCATTTTCGCGAAATATCGCAAAAATACATATCCCATATAAAATAAAATAAAAATTAAAAAAAGAAACACAACAAACAAATATAAAAGTATTTATTTTAAATGTATTTTGCAATGCTGAATCCGAATCCGGCCTTGGAGTTGCTGTACCTCATATGATTTTTGAGATATCCTAGCTTAAGCAAGCAAAAAATACTGTTTTTGCTTTACTTTATCTGAAATTTCGAATTTTTTTCTTTAAAACTTAATTTAAATTATGGCGATGTCTTTATTTTTCTTGGAGATATGCTAACCGAAAAAGTTAAAAGAGTGCAAAAAATTAATTTCCTCATTATTTCAGTCTACGATATTTCGGAGAAAAATAAAGCTATTGACATGATTTAACTTAGGTCTTTAAGAAAAAGATTATAACTTTCAGATATTGTATCGGATTCTACGTATGGATGCAAAAACTGTATTTTTTGCTTGCTTAGGCTAGGATATCTCAAAAACCATATGAGATACAGCAATTCCAAGGCCGTATTCGGATTCAGCATTGCAAAATACATTTAAAATAAATACTTTTATATTTGTTTGTTGTGTTTCTTTTTTTCATTTTTTTTTTTTTTTTATTTTATATCGGATATGTATTTTTGCGATATTTCGCGAAAATGAGCAGCTACGATTTTGGAGTTTGCATTTTTTAGACCACTAAACTACTACAATTGAAACCCCCATTCACAGATTTTGTCGACACTTTCATCACACCTATCGACTGTTCAAGCCCAGTGTGCCTTACAAAACTTAGTATATATGTAAGAACTGCTATATGTCGTCAAATTTCAAACGATTTCTATTCTGAGGACCATGTTTGAAATCTCTTGACTTCCTCATTAGTTAATCAAAATTTTGGGTAGGTTTACTTATTTTAAAACAAAAACATAAAAAAAGATCGTTTTTTCATTTTACACAATTGTCTCTTTCGGGCAAAGGTTTAGCCTTGGAATAATGATTTACAAGCAAAACAGATTTCTTATATTTATTATGGTCCAAAGTATCTGTGTGCAAAATAAACGTTTTAGGAATCAAAATTTTAACTTCTTCAGAGACTTCTAGAGCTAGTGGAAAATTCTAACATTGTCGGGTGCTTATTCGAGTGCGCTGAATTCAATGCTCGTAGTCATTTTTACGATTTGGCTCTGGTTTTCGAGGTTTTACCTTAAGAATGGTGAAAAAAAAATAACAATTTATAATAATATTCGGAAAAGTTATAGCCTTTTTCAAATTATGTATTTCCTATTACAACAAGTAAAAAATATATTGATACATCTAACGTATAAGTTACGGGACAGTTTTTTTCACTAAAAAATACTTAGGTTGAACTTTGAAAATAGCTCCCAGTCCTTCAAAAATTCAAGCAAGAGGGTACATAAGGAGTGAAATCAAAAAAATCTTAACACACGTTTTACCTAATAATTTTTTTTTTTTTTTTGTGTAAAATTTAAAAATTTCTTTGATCTAGTTTTCTTTGAAAAATATGTCAGTTATTATTTTTAATGACCAACATGTTGATTTGTTGTGAGTTTGATCAAAATGAGTGAAGAAAAAGAAGTACGTCTTAAAATTATTAAAAACTTTCAAAAAAATCCAAATTAATCCTACCAAAAATTGGCCAAAGAATTGAAGGTTTGCCGTCAAACTGTTTCCAATGTTATTAAACAGTTTCAAGAGAATTTGACCATTGATAGGAAACCTGGTTCGGCAAGAAAGCAAGGACCACATGATATTGGGAAAGCCAAGAAAATTTAAAGCATATTGAAAAGATCTCTGAACACATCTGCTAGAAAAGCTGCCCGGTTAGCCTAGTGCGCTGACTATTTGGTGCGAAAAGTTAAAGCTAATGCAGGTTTGAAAACATACAAAGTCCAAAAAGTTCCAGACAGGAATGCTGCAAAAAATTTAGACGCCAAAAGTAGGGCTTGGAAATTAAAATCGAATTTCATACAAAAATATTCATGTTGTATAATGGACGACGAAACGTATGTACTGGCAGATTTTACGCAGCTTCCGGGTCAAATTTTTTATGTTGCTGATGCTCGAAGAAATATCGAAGAACAATTTAGAATCCAAGAGCAGATAAAATTTCCTAAAAAATTCCATGTGTGGCAAGCTATATGCAGTTGCGGCAAAAAAAGCAAGTCATTTGTTACATTGGGCTCTATAAATGCCGAAATATACATCAAAGATTGTTTGAAAAAAAGACTTCCTTTCATAAGAGAGCACAATGTGTCCACATATTTTTGGCCTGATTTGGCATCATGTCACTACGGCAAGAAAGCTCTGGAGTGGTACCAAAGTAATAACATAGTTTTTGTACCTAGAGAGGCCAATGCTCCAAATTGTCCGGAGAGATATTGGTCTCTTAATTTAAAAGGAGATGGGCAAACTGTTGCAAAAAGGTGTCTGAAACAACTATCAAATCTCTAATGGAAGGCTTACCAAAAAAGGTCCACGAGTTGATAAATAGTGGCTAGAACAATAGAAGTTATATTTTTCTGTAATTTGTAAAATATTATCAATTAAATAAAAAAAAAAAAATCAAGACTCTAAGATCAACTGATTTAAAATTATTGATTTTTATATATGTTAAGATTTTTTCGATTTCACTCCTTACAAAAATTTGGTACAAGATGGAGTCTAATATGCAGACTTCGAAAAGGTCTTGAGTTACCAACTTATACGTTGGATATGAGTAAAACTGAATTTCTTTTTCACACTACCTTCAACTTTCTGCGATCCTGAACAATCAATATGCAAAAAAAATGTAAAAAATATATAATAAAATGAAGAGTTTAGACTGAACTGAAAAGCCATCTTTAGAAGAAATGGTTCAAATAGAACAAGAAATTCGTGAATTTGGGTATTTTTTTCGAAAAGTTTTCTAACACGAATAGCTCGATAACCAAAGCTAAACCGTAAAAATTACTTGACACCAAAATCTGCGTACTCGAAATGTTTTTACTGCGTCCTTATCAATGTTAGAAAATAATGTACCCGATTAGAGCAGTGATTTATTAGTTTTTGAGACATGTATGTTAAAAAATACTGTTTTTGTCGCTTAGATCTATATTCAAGCCCCAGGCGGGTCATTTTTTCGGGAGTTTTGATCCAAGCCAAGTGTGCAGTCTTTGTTATAAAGCCTGCTTCTAGATAATCTTTGATACAACTTTTGATTTTCGCATTAATTCGAAAAAGTGCAGCATCCTATGTATTGATGTCATTCGTTTCAGATTTTAGTCTTTATCCGGTAGGAGCAAAGTTGAGATTTTTCAGACTTATTTTGTCTGCTTTCAAAACACGATTCCTTCAAAACATAAACTAAAAACTCTCGAATTATGTATTAACCTACTAAAATATAGAAAACATTTTCTAAGGGGGTTTCAGGTGGAATTTGGGTCTGGAAGTTTGTTCTAATCAGATTAGTACCTGTGGCGTTGGGCAACCGCAATGCCTTTGAAACGCTACAGGTGGCGATTAGAGAACACGGGAGATTTTTCTTTCTTGTATCATTTTAGACTTTGAAAAAAAAAACTTTAACCTCCAAGCCTGGAACATTGCAAGATGGCGCCAGCAAAATATTGAATTTGTAGACCACAGTCAACACACAACTAAGTACATATACATGCATTTAAATACATATATATTTCCAGTGCATGTAATTTGCAATATCTGAAGTTCAATGACACGCAACGCAACTGTACAAATCCAAAAAATTTATTATTCTTTTTGCAAGAACCAACACAGAAAAAAAATCCAATTGGATTTTCACATTGAAGGTTAACCGTTAGAATTGTTAGAATGGCTTTAACAAAAGAAAATGAAAAAAAAAAAAACCAAGCCTTGTACAGTTCCAGCTACGTAAATTCCAAATATTAAATGATTTATAAGAAATTACTTACCTTTTTTTCGGTGAATTTAGTTTGATGGCGTTTACTTTTCTTTTTATGCACTAAATTTCCATTAACAATTTTTTCACAATTTCTATTCACAAACCGAATATTTCTAACAACCGTTTTTAAAAAAGTTTTTATCCTTTGAACAATAATTCATAACACAAATTGCAAACAATTCGAAAACTATGGCAATTTATTTAAAAAAATTTTAATTATTCTATTTTTATTAAATAAAGTAATATTTTGAAAATCTCGCGAAGCGAACGAACAGCGTAAAAAGCCCAAGTACAAAGTTTAAAATCCTAGAGACTAGAGCTGGAAAACAATCGATGATGGCATTATCGGTAGTATCGATGTTTTTAAAAAGTTAATGCAATCGATGTTTTTCTAAGAGTGATGGGCATGTCAAATTTCTAGGCAAGCGGAGGGAAATGGTGCTTTCATTTCCCTCCGTTTGCCTAGTGCGAACTCACACGACGGGCACGGGCACGTAGGGCACGTAGGGCACGTCAAATTTGTAGGCAAACGGAGGGAAATTAAAGCACCACTTCCCTCCTCTTGCCCTGAAATTTGACGTGCCCTTCGTGCCCGTACCCGTCGTGTGAGTTCGCACCTACAAATTTGACGTGCCCGTGCCTTTCGTGTGAGTTCGCACTAATGAGCCTTAGGGCTAGTTTACATAGACATTCATAATCAAAATAATCATGATTTTATTTGCTTCATGATTAAAACTATATTTTATTCACATTCATGTGATTTTAAATTACAAGTACTATTTTACTACTTTTTTAATGCTATTTATTTTAATACTTTTTTGTATTATTTTTTCATGTGACAAATTTGTGTCAAACTGTGAGTTAATTTTGTTTGGTCCCCCAATTTTTTTGGTACTGATTCAAAGATTCCATCTATTTCCATATCCATTTTTTTCATCCATCTCGTAGATTTCTTCATGAAAACTGTATTATTTTACTCTCAAAAGGAACAAATTGTGGAACATTTTACAACACAACTCTGTTTGCTCATGAATGTCTAAGGGCCAGTTTTCGGTGCAAGTTTAATCTTCGTTTAAACTAAGTTATATTAAACTCGTTTAAATTTTTAAGCTCGTTTAAATATGAAATAACTTTTTCAGTGCGAGTTTAACTGAAACTCGTTACTTTGATTTATAGTAGGCATTACTGAAAAATTACAAGCTGTTGAAGTATAAATATTGAAATTTTTTGACAACTTGCAGCGAGAAATTTCATTTTCAGAAAAGTTTCACTAACATCCTTCTGATGCTTCTGAAAAGCTGAAAAAATGTAAGGAGCAGCATCAGCAACAATAAAGCAGCGGGTGGCTTCAAAAAAATATTAATTGCACGTATTCCTGCGAAATTTTATTTTTGAGGCTTTCAATTATTGGCGTTTGGCCACCCGTTTGGCCACCACAACGGTTGGATAACATCAACGCTTAGCAAGTGCAACGTGATCAAGTCGAAATGCGGTCCGCGAAAAATGTCATATTCCGGCCTGTTCCGTAATCCGTGTAATTTCAATTACTTTTAATTTCGAAGACTTGTTGATTACTTTTTATTTTCGATGTGGATGTGAAGCCTAGTCAACGACTGTTCAAAACGTTTAACTTTTCATAAAAAATGCACACAAGTAAACAAGATTAATGAATCAAAATGCTTTTTATTAAATTTATAAACTTTAATTGAGTTTCACGTTAACAACGGCTGCTGCAATGCACTTGAAATTATAACTGCTCGCAATTTTGTCTGTCAAAATAATGTATTAGGCGAGATGCCCAATTATGGGGTTTCCTCTGATTTGAAGAAATTTCAGAAAGTTTTTTTTCATGCTCAGTGCATTTTATTGGATTAATTAGATGTTATGTTGCAATTTAAGTAATAAAATCAGGTGGCATCCTGTTTTCGAACTATTCTTACTAACACCATGATATAATGAAATGTCAAATAATTCACACAAACACTGACTTCGAAAATGCCAATTTGCCGACTTTTTACTTGTCATCGGAAGAAATATTTTTTTCGTTAGAGTTTTTTATTTCTGCAATATTAATAATATTACATTTGCAATAAAAATTATAATTGCTCGCTAAAAAAGGGAAAAACTCTGGAGCTTATATGTGTGTATTTTTTTTCTCAATTTGATCGAAAAAACAGCTATAAAAAAGCAAAATTAATTGAAAAGTCGTAGCATAATGCCGACTTTTCAAAAAGTTTTGCATTCCACTTTATACCCACTTTCACGTGAAAGTGGAATTGGGAACAGGGCAGATAAACTTTGTTAACCGGGAATTACTAAAGCAATTACGTCGCAATCGCGATGAAGAAGCTGATTGAATGAAAAATGCACCCGGTTGGGAGGTTGGTGCCTGGTATACGGAGCCAGTGTCAAAGCTTTGCTGAAAGGAATCATGGTTGCTTCAATGTTTAAGCAATTTTATGGTCATAATGATTGGAAATCATATGCAGAACGTGATTTTATTAAATAGTGGTCAAAAGTGAAGTTTGTGAATTTCTTATATTCAAAATAAAATAATAAAAGACTAAGAATAAACTTCGGAACAACTGAAATAAATTCTTCTTTTCCAAATTATGGATTTTTTTATTCATTTATTTATTTGTTTTTTATAAAATATGTCAATTTTGATACATTTATCAACAGTTGTCAAAATAAAGTTATAGGTTAAACGGAATTTAAACGGCCAATATCGTTTAGTTAAACTTAGTTTAAACTACGTTCAACATTCATTGAAAAACTCATTCCTGAGTTTAAATTTAGTTTAAACTAGAAATTAAGTTAAACTTGCACTGAAAAACTGGCCATAAGACTGACTGCAAAAGATTTGAAGCTGGACACATATGAGTTTTTGTCCAGCACTTCATTAAATGACCAATTAATGCTTTCGCTGTAACTTCGGTACTTTTTACAGTTATGAAATTTGAAGAGAAGATGCGTATGAACGCGAGTTATCGATTTTTTATCAAAAGACGAAAATCTGAAATCGGTCTGTTAAGTCTTTTTGGCGGTTACACCAATTATTCATGTTATAATTTTTATTATAAATTTTTGTTTTATGTCAAAACTGATGTCATTTGATGTTATGAAATTTTTATTTCATAACATTTTGGTGTCTCCACTAGATATTTTGCTGTTATGACCTATTGTTCGTCGAGGCGGGGTGTAAAGTCGTTCAAGAAATACCCTATAAGAAAAGTGGCACGAAAGCGAAAACTACAAGTCATAGAAGAGTTCGTAAACGTACCGCTTTGGCGGTAAATGTAAGAATAAGAACAGTAGAATAAAAAACGTAGTTATATCCATGTACTGCTACTACGTAGCATCAACATGGCCTTTACTTCGCTAAAATTGTGCCCTTTACTAACTGATTTAAATAAAGGATTGCATTTTTAAATTGATAATAATTTTTATTTAATAAGATTTTTAAATATTCATTTCCCTTATACATTCTTCTACTCCCAAACTGTATTATGAATCTTCACCACTTTATTAATAGACCCAGTCAATCATATCTTGTTTTCAGTCAAGGATAAACAATCAAGTTATCTGTGTTATACAGTTGTTGGGAAAGCAACAAAAAATGTGCTTAATTTAACACAGATGAATAAGTGTGCCTAGTGCCTAGGACTGACTGTCACAGATCAACTGTCCTCAAAAACACAGCTAATAAATCCTTCAGCTTATCAGCGTACAGCACAGCGTACAGCATCAAAAACTGTCGATCGGATCTAGCTTCGGACAGATTACCATCGAAAGATCCGGATTTACCCTTTATGAAAACCGACATTTAGTAGTTAGAAGCCTATGGATTGATTTCAAAATTATTGATGTCACAAATATTTTAATAAGCAATAAAATATAAGTCTGTGGTGTCTGCGGATAATATGAACCACACGGTTATTTCCCATTTAATTCATAGGACTTACCGTTATTCATGTTCACACTTTAAGCCAATACTTAAAGGTTATGTCAGTGCGATTTTAGCGTTCGTTGAAGTCGCATGTTTCTGTGAAGTTGTTTTTTCTAAAAAAGTTTTTAGTGACAAATTTTTTCTAGTGAGTAAATTTTATCATTTCACTTAAACAAAGAAAAAAGAATTGCAATCTTTCAGCCACTTTTAGAAAAATTAAAGCGCTCACTGGGTTTTGAATACATTTTATGTCAAACTCAAGTGAGTGGAAACGAAGTCAGGTGAAAAAGAGTGGTGAAAAGCATTTGAGAAAAACAAAACAATTTTAATAATTTCTAACAAAATGTAAACCCCTTCACATTATGACATTACTTTTGCCGCGTACTGGTACTTAGCACTTAGTACGGACGGCCACTACTCATCATATGTTCGTACAATTCAATTGTAGTTGAATTGTGGAATTCATTTCATTCGTAAACAAAGCAGGGAGCAAAGCAGGGAGTCAAAAACCCAATGTTTACACAGGTTTACGGATAAAAGGTTTGTTTACCTAGGTTTACGGATAAGAAGTTATCTGAGATCCTCCGAGAGATCCTCCGAGATCAACACCAATTGGATGAAGTGTCGTGTCTGTGCTAATTTACGATATTAGAAGTTATCCGAGATCCGAGATCAACACCGTGGATCAAGTCTGTGCTAAGTTCACGAGATTAGATTTCGTTCAATAAAGTTGACGAAATTACGATATTAGAAGTGGTAGGAAAACTATTCTGAATTATTTTTAATTTTCTTTATAAAAATGATAAAACCATTGTAAAACGTTGCAAAATATAAAGAAGTAAAAATATTTCAAACACTACAATAAGAAAAAAATCATAAAAAAAGTTCTCAAGAGGTTTGTACATATTAGCCGTGTTTTTGTGGTAATTATCAATTTGCGATAACTTATGATGGTGAGTCGTACGATAGAAACTCTAAGGGTCTTTTTCATTCAGAACCACATGCTCTACAAATAATTTTAATCTCTTGTAAAAAAAAAAAATAATAATTTAGAACTTATTTAGAACAAACTGACTTTTTGCCGTTTATCGGCGCTTAACCAGTTTTTACTGAATAACTAACAAGTCTGTGTAAATCCAACAACTGTCCTAACCTACCTAATATACGCAAAAAAAACACCCACAAAATAAATAATTATACAAAGTCTGGCATCACGCCATTAAATAGAAAAAATTTTAACTGCCTAAAAGTATGCAATTATTTTGATCATTAACAGCTGAATGTAGTTTTCTCATCACATATAGATGGCACTTAATTTTTAAGCTAAGTCTTCAACCTCTCATACTCGACTATAAATTAAAAATAATAGCAAATAAGTTGGTTGTTTCCTCCAATTGTGCAGAATTGAGGGAAATACAAAAGTACGTTAGAATTTTTCGAGCAATAGAAACAGTACCAAGGCTGCAAATAAATTTCTGTATTGCCGGAATGGCAATATAAATTATTAGCCACAGATTTACTGCGGAATGCAAATTCTGTTGAGCTTAAAAATGTAAATTTAATTTCTCTTGACGAAACGTTCTAAATTTTTCAAAATGCAACTGTTCAGGATTTTGTAAATCGTGTTATTGGTCATTCTGCAATGACAACACTAATATTTGCATTTGAAAATGACGACACAATTAATGATATTGTTGATAGATTCGTTTTTCATAACGATATTTTAATTTGTTTAGACGCAATCGATTGTCTTTGCTGCAACGAAAAAATTTTAAAATTCAGAAATTTTGAACATAATTTGGACAGTGAACAATTCCTTGATGTATTAACAATTCTCAAAATAGAATTTGAAGAAGTATTTAATGAATTTTGGTGGAAGCCAAATCTTAAAGAACAAATTCTTCATCGCTTTGTCCAATCAATTTAATCGCAGTTACATTGGTTGAATGGTCCATGCGAAAAACATAACATGAAAATCCTTGATAGTTTGATCACGGTCAAGAACTTTTAAGAAACAAATGCCCAATATAAAGGATGGTAAGCTTATGAATAAATTTTGAATAAAGCTTCAAGCTGAGGGGTTTTAGAAAATAGTGAATTTCTGTCGTAACCAAATTTCGGTGCATTAAGCTAAATCAAGTTACACTCATTGTTGACAGTTCAGGTTGTGGCAAAACTACACAAGTAACCCAAATGCTGTTAGCCGATTACATTTGCAGATATCGAGGGGCAGAATGTCGCATTATTTGCACACAACCAATACGTATTTCAGCGATAACAGTGGCGTTGTGAGCGCTGGAGCGTGTGGCAAGTGAGCGTTGTGAGAGTTTAGGTAGCTCCGTGGGGTATACAATAGGTATACAAAACGTTCGCAAAAGAACATAAATTTTTATAAATTTCTTTTTAGTACAATGCGCCGCGAATATGGTTCAATACTGTACTGCACAACTGGAATTTTGCTACAAAAGATGCAAACTGATCCGTTGCTGCGTGATTTAACTCATGTCATATTGGATGAAATACATGCAAGAAGTTTGGAATCAGATTTGCTGATGGGGCTATTAAAAAAGGTTATACGTCATACTCCAACTTAAGACTGATCCAATTCTATCCAAGCCAAATTTTTCTCTATTTAGATTCTACCTCACAGGCCGGACTCAAAAGTGATCCTTATGAGTGCTACAGTTTCCGAAAGAGACTTCAGTGGATATTTCGACAGTTGATTTACTGTGTCTATTTCCAGTGGATATTGTTATCTAGAAGACATTATACAAGAGGCAGGTTTCACACGTTTCATAACCACACCACAACAGTTTTTACTCATAAAATTTCTGGCAATACTGTTAAAAACACAAGGTGACAGCAACGATGACAGCAACGTAACGTTGTACCTACTGATTGGCCGTGTCTGAATGTCTGAATTCTTGGGAACTGGAAAATTCTTATTATTAGCCCTAATTGACTTAAAGTAGATAAAGCACTAATCAAATTCATAGTTAGCTGCTACAGGATAACCAAATGTTCTCGGCAAGGAAATATGACGATGCCTAACCTACCTAATATACGTAAAAAAACACCCATAAAATAGATAATTATACACAGTCTGGTATCACGCCATTAAATAGAAAGAAGTTTAACTGGCTGGTATGCAATTATTTTGATCATTAACAGCTTAACACTAGTAGTTGTCAACATTGGTACCAAGCTGATTGTAGTGTTCACATCGCATGTAGGTGGCACTTAATTTGTAAGCTAAGTCTTCAACCGTAACCGGAAGTTGTAAGGTAACCAGATTTGTATGTAACATATTTTTTTGTTTATCGTTTCGTTGCATACTTTTAGAGCTAGTAAATATAAGAAAAAGTGTTGCCATTTCATCAAGAAATTTGTTATAACAAAGTTGCTTATTATTTTAAATTCTATAAACAAATACTTTATATAAAATAAACAATTATACATTAAATGCAACATTGCTAAATGCTATAATTTAAAGTTTGTGGTTCCAAGTTACAATATTTCTGAACCTAAACATTTCATTTAGCCATTCATATATTTTATGTATATAATTTCAACAGTTTGCGAAACAACTATTTCACAATACCTACAAAATGCAAAGTTTACTTTTGAAATTTGAATCCCTTGAAAGCACGTGACGTCAACGCGCAAAAGCCCAACGTCACAACAAATCGCGCTTTAGAATAGGTACTCAAAAAGTTTGCTCTCTCTCACTTTGCGGCAAATGTCAAATGTGCCATGTGCTCGTGGTTGTTTATTGTTCCTAATGCTACCCGACTTTGAATTAACGTGAGAAACATTAGTTTTATATATATATTTATATATATTCTCTCAACTTTTTTGTATTTTTTTTTTTTTTATACACAGTTTGACAGACGTCAGTTTTTCTACTCACCCCTCGCATGCTTAAGGACTATGATGCTCCTCTTTGTTGCTGTTCCAATGCGCAAAGCTTTGCGGCCGTCAGAAAACAAATTGAACATTCAGTTTTAAATTTCAAGTCAATGAAGTCTGGGGTAAACTTCAAGTTCGCGCTGTTACCGCGACTAAAGTTGTCTGGAAAAGATGTGAGTTTTGTGCTTAAAATCATTAGCTTATTTCGTTAGAAATTTCGAAATTTATGTTTTAGTTGATATATTTTTAACATAATTTGGTGTTTGTTTAAAGAAATTGTTTATTGGATTCAAGTTAAACATCACAAAACACACAGTCAAATCAGTCAGACAGTCAAAAATTATTATTGTTATGTGCTGTTCTTTTTTTTCCGAAATTTTAACTTTTCGCAGAATAAGAAACTTCGATTTTCCTTTGCATATACTTATATCTATTAGTTTTGAGTTATGTAGACATTATTATTTTTCATATAATCATGGACCCACGTAACTTTATGTATAGAATTTCAGTTACGAAATAATTTCATTGATGTGTTTTGGTACCGCAGCACCCTAGCACCCTTACCACATGCTAAAAAAAAGACTTACGATATTGTCCGTAAGGGTAAAATCGATACCAAAAGAAAAAAAAAAAAATCCTGAGAAACAAAGAAATGTTTCTAAGGCAACAACAAAGTGAAATAAACAGCGAGAGAAATTCTGGTTATTTCTCGAAATGTCAAATTGTTGCATGGTTGCTTTTTTGCGTCTCAATTGAAGAATATTTCTGAGAGTGACAGATAAATGCAGAGAGTGAATGATGTTTATTTAGTAAATTTATTATTTATGTCTTAAATTTAAGGCAATGTTCATAGTTGTAACATTTAATACTATCAAAACTTCCTACATATGACCAAAGTATAAAACACTTGACTTGTTCAAATGAGAAATGATTTGGCTCTTATTGGATTTATTATTCGCAAATATTTATCCCTCTTTACCAAGGTGACAGACATTCAGCAATAAAGGAACAATTAAGATGTGACCGTGAATTGTAATGTAGGTGACCTACAAGTATGTGACCTAACCCAATTTAGTGTGTCTTATCGAAACTGTTAACGTTGTATTACGTGCTTGGAAGATGTATCATAGACATTAATTTTTCATAAATAGTTTCCGCAGAGGAAATACCATATATGTAGGGGAAGGGTACCGGGTGTGGGCACCGTTTGGTTGTAGACTCATAACTTTTGACCAAATGTATATTATGCAAACATATAGGGGAGACTGGGGCACATTTGACACAAAATTTTCAAAGGCCTGTATCTTTGAAAATTATTGCACGATCTTAATACTCTTTACTGTTTCTGAAACATTGATTATTTAAGATTAAAACCAAGAAAAAAAAAATTTTAAAAAACCTGCATTAAGAGTACTTTTTAAAGCTTTTTCAAAAAAAGTCATTTTGTCAAATGTGCCCCAGGAACGGGGCACATTTGACATTGCAAGGAGCACATTTGACACTCACAAAAATAACACAGAAACATTAAACAAAACATTAATACATACATTTTTTTCATATAAATCCAAATTAACGGAGACTTATTTTATATTTAAGTGTGAGAAGTCGATGTCAAATACGTATTTAGTGCGTGAACGTGAAGTTGAGGCTGGAATTGTTGGAGTTGGTAGTTTAAACTCAATTGCACTCCTCAAATTCAGGCAAAAATCTTCCACTTCCGGTTTTATAAAAACCCAACTTAATGGTGAAACTCTTCTCAAATAACTGATCTTGTATGAGGTATAGCCAATTAAGTACTTACTTCTACAAATTTCTCCCACATAAAAAAATGGGTTTTTGGATTTTTCGCCAAACTTCCCAAGGACAATATAAAAGCATAAAGTACAATTTCCAACAATACCCTTAATGAAAACATCGACATAAAATATATGATAAGACCCAGTTTGGTGGAAATTTCTTTTGTCTGGATTTTGGGTAACACCATCGTCAAGATATCTGCAGCGCTTTCACATGATGGGGCGTATTTCAAATCAATTTGATTATAATAATTATTATTAAAAACTTCGCATACATGATGAACTTTGATGTCAATATGTTTACTTCGGGAATTCATCCATCCAGATTTTCAAATTAAAATAGGTGGTAGAGGTCCTGGAAAGCATCTATTCAAAAATTCTTGTGTTGTAACAAATTATATTAAATCAAATGAAATAGATTCTGTTCGGAAGTCGAGGTTTCAGTTTCCGATATTAGAAATAGCGTATTTAACTTTTTTTCATCGCCATCATGTCCGTTCGTTTTCATTTTATAGTGACATACCATATATTTAAAAGATAAAACTAGAAAATCTTTTAAAATACACAAACACGAACGTCAAATGTGCCCCTTCGGCAAAAGTCAAATGTGCCCCAAAATCTCTTGAAGAATTAAAAATATTTTATAATTTAAACTATTTGACCTTGACAAAAAACACTTTTATTCTATTAATTATGAAGGTAAGTGCTGCCAAATTGTCATACTTACTTTCAAAAAACAATACAAATTTATTTGCAAAACCCTTACAAACAAGATGCCGGAAATTACAAAAAAATACACAAAAAGTTAAAAAAGCGTATTGGCGCTGGAGGAGTCGCAAGAGAACTGCCAAAGTTCATTACGTTGCTTCCACTCTAATTTGTTATGTTTCTGCATTTCAGGTTTTTGGTTCGATAGGCGTGTTCACACCGAAAATGGCAAAGTCAAATGTGCCCCGGTGTCAAATGTACCCCAGCTTACCCTACATAAGTGTCAATGGAAAGCTAAAAACCTTAGCTAACTACTGGTGAAGAAAGTAAATTGATTTCGTCAGTTGGAAAATTATATCACAAAAATAGTGAAGTGATCATATTTGACAAGAAAAATAATTTTAGGTCCGGTTGTGGGCACCCTTAGAAAATCGGATAAAAATGAGAAAATATAAAATTAAAAGCAATCAAATGGAGAAGAAAGTAAACAAATTCTGCTCAACGGCTTTAACAAAATTAGCTTCACTGAAAACGTCTGGATCGAATGGCATCATACCTGTTGCCCCGAAACCAGACTTGATTATCTTCGGCTGATGACAGATAAATTTTTTTGCAAATTAAGCTAGCTAGGTGACGTATTCTCTGGCCCTTGTTGACATTGCTCTTTTGCCAAGCATGCATTTTTTGTACCAACCTATCTGCTCCTCTACTTGTCTGGAAACTCAATACCGAGATTTTTTGCAAAGTGTTATGCCATTTCAACACCCACACTTAATTTAAATAACTTTTTTTCCACGATATCTTTAAAGAGCCTATTGGTTCTTTCCTTTCCAATAAAAAAGCGTAAAATAGCATAAAAATACCATTCAGATTAGTAACGTTGGCATCCTCGATGATATTTCAGTAAAACACACGCTTTAAATAAAAAAAGAGGGGTGCCCACACCCGCACCTATTCGGGGCCCATACTCGGCTTTGATAGCCACTTTGAAAAGCAATGAGCAAATTGTGTTGTGTGAACATTTTGGATGCATTCGGTCTTGAATCACAAAATACAATAAATTTACTACATAAATATAGATTGCACTCAGTTTTTCGATTGATTCACTTCGATTTATCGCACTTGGAAAATTATTGAAAAAAACTTTTGTGTTGACTTCTGCTCATTAAAAAATTATTTTCTCTTCAAGCAAATGCGTCTGTTTGCTCCGGTAAATGCACAAAAACTTCATGCTGTCATTACACGCGCTAAACATTTGTCAGAACAGCCGCATTGGTTTTCTGTCAAAAGTTACAGGGGGGTGCCCACACCCGGACCCTGCCCGCTGGCGGTACCCTTCCCCTATATATTTTAATAAAAAGGGTGAGATATTTGCTGGTTTCCATGTTATTTTAACACTGACAGCTTTTTTGGGCTTAAAAAGGATCCAGAAACACAGTATCCTTTAGTTTTGGGACGTTTAACGCTTGAACAATGCTTTGAAATATTGAATGCGTATTAAAAGAGGGCGTTTGCTGTACGTACGTTTGTCAGGAAAAAGTTCATATGATTGGTAACACTGATTATTAATTGCAGTGGCATATCAACCATATTTTTCTGCACGGGGAGAAAAGGTCTTCGAGTTCAAAAAAGCTCCACCAATTAGGACGAGAAAAAAAGCACTCAAAATCGATTTTAAAAACTAATTTTTGCCGATCATTTAATGCCCACTTTGCCGCCAAAATACCAATACAGGATGCCGGCTGCGGCGATTGCCAATTCGCCTCCTCCCTTTGATGCCCCCTACAACATCCGGTCCAGGGTGATTGTCCTTTCGCCCTTCTAGCCACGCTACGGTATGCAAGTCTAGTATATTATTGCTGCTGCCAAAAGTGCGCATCTAGGTCCGATAAATAGGACATACGATCCGGAAACCACACAGCAAGTTTTCAGACAAGGCGATTCACAAGGCTGAAGAGGACGTGGTAGTCCGTAAGACAACTGGAAATGTCCACAAGACAATCGAGAGAGATAGCAGTCATCGCACTGAATTGCATCAGTTTGAAACTTTTCATTTTGGCCCTGGGAAAATGTTCATTGTGTGATATCGTCATGACCTTAGGACAAAGATTTTTAAAAAAATTAAGTTTTACAGTGGGCAGATTTCCGTGTACAGCAGATAATTATTTCATATTCGTGACTCATCACCATGGCATTTAACCTTAAATCGTAAGCAACCATTTCTTGTGTCAGTCGTGAATCTTTAGCTTTGATCAGAACCAGATTTCCCTCACCGAACCTACTCGTAACTCGTTCTCTACATAAAACTCTACACTCTGGAATCTCTGAAAACACTTTGAAACAGTCTGAACAGACAGTGAATTTTGATCTTTCTGAAATTTAAAATGAAATATAGTAAGACAATTGGGAATCGTTTCTTATCTTTGAATTAAAAAAAAAATAATAAACTAGCACCAATTTAGCGAAAGTTTGTTAGTCTCCTCTTGTAGTCATGAAATGGTTGACTATTTTACAAACTCTAAACGAGATGGGTTAGGCAAAGTTAGATCCGGGATTCATATTGACTCAAAATTGGACCAATTGTGTACCTGACACTAGGCGCTTACAATAGATATTCCAAGAGAACCACATGGATATACCAGGTTGGACGCTCCAGAAACTTGAGAAACATATAAAAAAAACCATCATAGAGAGAGGCACCTTATTATCTACGAAAATAGGACCATACTCTACATTTCTCAACAGTTGAAATTTCAAAAACAACAACATTATTTTTTCGAATTTTGGACAGCTTTTTTAAATTTCCAACTACAATGATGGAGATTTTTACACTTCGCTGAGTAAAATTTTTTCACCATTTACAGATTTGTGAGAGAATTTGACACATTTTTGAGTGACAATTTTTACACTGTAGGTACTATGTGGTTCCCATTTTGTCTAGTAAGTGTAAAATTTCACACAGTTCTATTTAGAGTCTGGTATATGTCATTTTCACAATGACTGTATAACTTAGATAAATATCTTTCGAAAATGGATGTGGAAACTTTTTAGAATTGATCTTCGCAATTCTTGATAGCAAAGATCAGTCACTCCTATTTTAGAAAGTTTAGATAAACTTTTTGTTGACTTAGATTTTATTAATTCGTAAATTGCGCAAATACTAAAAATTCCGTAAAGCATAAACTCTCTTTATCTTTAATTATTTTACTAGTTATTTGCTCGTGTCTCGAAGTGTTTAAGCTTTTTATTTTGATGAATGACAGACAGTTGATATGTCAATTAAAAAGTTTTGTGTTTTACCGACACTTGAACTGTTGCTTTTGAAAATAGTATAAATTCAACTTTTCTGTTTTTGAGATATTGCATAGTATGGGGTATATCCATATCACTCTAGGTTACTTTAAATTATACTTTATTGCACGCTTCTCGCTGCTTTTTGTAAGCGATTTTTAAAAACTTTTCGATGGCATATGGATAAAACCCATATGCCAAATAAATTGACAGACAATAAACCAAACTAGCCTGTGAGAACGTTGAGCTTTGAGTTTTGGTTTGACTTGTTTTGATAAACCAGAATAGTTAGTGTAAACAAGGCACTATCATGACGCAAGACAAAAATTTGTCCATCATTTTTTACAATTTTAGAAATGGAATACGACTTTGAAGTATACACCATTAGAAAGGTATTTGTGAGCAGATGTGCACAAAGTTAAAACTATTTTATTATTTTGCCTTCAAGCCAAGTAAAATTAAATACAAATTTTGCAATATTTACTTACTTCAACAAAATACGCGGTCACACATTGCTGAAAAGAGGATAAAGAACAAAGAGAAAGACAAAAAGCATAGCACTGACTTCATGTCTTTTGTTTTGTTTACTTTTCACATTTGTCACTGTACCAGGGATGAAAAATGAGCTTTTATATTTTGTACCAAATAGCAGAAAAGAACTAAAAGTGTCCGAAAAGTAACAAAGTTATTTAATACATTTGTGGTCGAATTTCGATCATTGGGGGATTCTAGTATGAATTTTCATCGACTAAAAACGGACTTGTACCACTTTCAAAATCAAATTTCCATGGAGTTTTGTTTCATCTCAGCAGCTGTCAGAAATTGCAAATATTTACAACTAATTTTTATGCAAAAGTGGACTTAAACTATTTTCAAAAAAATTCAAAATAAAACTGCTCACTTCTTATCAAACGTAATTGTAATATATTCAGTTAAAACGATGCAATGATAAGGCAACAAAATACTTCATTGGAAAGGATTAATAAGTTTATTAATAATAAAGTGATCTTATAAAAAAAAAACGCGTCTTTGTTTTAACAAAGAAGTAGAAATTTCTCACAATTCCATCATTTATTTGTTTAATTAAGAAAATACCTGCATTTGCAGTACAATAATTAAATATCTAGGAATTTACATTTGTATCTATAAAAAGTACATATGTACATACTTATATACTTTGTAATTATATTGTGCATTTTGTTTTGTTATTTTTAGATACTTAAATCGATATAAGATTTTGCATTTACCTTTAATTTTTCTTTTTCAAGTCAATTTGTGTAACCACAAACTATGAAAAAACGGCTTGAAAATTTCATACGACATCCATTTAAATCCCACGCAATTTTTTTTATTTATCATTTAATATTTTGTCAAAAACTTCATCCTGGCAATGTCAACCTTGAAAAAACAACCAAAAAAGTTTCGTGACTAAACAAATAATAAAGAAATTGTATAACACCACTGTATGACAAATAATTGCATAAATATAAAACCCTTTTTACATATTTCTGCATTGGTATTACATGATATGAAAATAAGTGTTATCCAAGAAGTAGCAACTAAATTCATTTATATACCTTAGTAGATTAGTTGTTTTGTGGAGATATAGTACATAGTAACTAAAAGAGTTTCTTAAAATATGTATATAAAGTTTAATACGGACAGTTTTGTTATTCCCAAACTCATTTAGATTCCTTAATAAATAAAAGAACTTTACGAATCTTTGTGCTGATTAAACACAGTGCCTTTCCCAACAAAGGTTCAAGGGGTTCAAAGGACCCGGGTAAAAGAGTGCCATAGGCGCTCGATAGTTTTTTTTTAGAGAAATTTGAACATATTTTATTAAAAAAAGACTTCAATGAAGTGAGTGTGATAGCGTCAAAGGATCTTGGATATATGGTTTATTCTGTCAATATATTGAATGTCATTCTGAAGCGAAATATGAAAAACATATTTACATATGATGAGCAAACCATAGCAGTTTTGGTCTTGGACATTGAGTCTTGGTTTTGATTTTGATATTTAGTATTGGGCATTCAATCTTGGTCTCTGTCTTGGTCTTGAAAAAATTTCTAAAGATTGCTGAGTATTCAAAATTTCCAATCCTCATTTTTCCAAAGAAGTTGGAATTGAAGATGTTAAATCAAAGTAGATTAATTCATTTAAAAAAAAAGTCGTCAACTCAATTGCATATGATGATGTTAACGATCTTGCAACTGAAAAGGCAACGAAGAAGATGTTTGAAACTTAAACAAATTTCGATAGATTATAATCTATGTCTGATAGATTTAGGGTTGCTGAATTTGAATCTGTTTACAGAGTTTCTGTATCACATACGGTTTTTGAACTATCCTAACCTAAAAGTGCAAGAAACAAGATTTCTGCCTACTTTTAAAGTTATATAGAGACGCGAATTACATGAATTTTTCAAAGGCAGTTTTGCTTTGAAAAATCACGCATAGCTTTTTGAAAATAAATCATATCACGCTTCCACATTATCTTAAAAATAGACAAAAATCGAGATTTTCACTTTAAGGTAATGATAGTTAAGAAGTCTGATGCGATAGAGAAATTCTGTTTTATACAACCGGATATACTTATTTACTTTGGATTCCCTCCCACACAAGCAAAATTTTTAAAATCCTGCGGTGTATGGTAGAGTAACTTCGGGTAATGTGATATAGGCGGGTAATGTGATATACCAGCGTATCTTCTTAAATAACCAACTCTCGATAATGATTTTTACGTCAACACCACAGTAACTGAAAAAGAAACGTGCTGCAAGTTTTTGAGCGCCCACCTTTATTTATTCTGCCTTCAGTGTTGTAAAATCGATTTAGCAGTAAATACAAAACTTTATTTGCGTGTGCTTTATGTTAGGATCTCGCCAAAACTAAAATTGATATCATAGCCGAAATATTAAATTCTGCTAGTGGGTGAATATACCTAACCATAAATCAATTGAATTTTTTATTTGCTGGAGTATATTTTTCAAAAATAACCTGATTGTTTTAAAACTGAAATTCGGGTAATGTGATATAGTGCACTCTGGCGCCGAAAATATTTGATGTTCCACATGCAATGCAAAATGTTTGACACGATGGTCTTTTGGCCCAAATTTAAAACGTTTTTCCTTATTAACAATTTGTTGGTCCAACATTTTTATATAAAGGTCACAGTTTTTAAGAAAAATGAGCTAAAGCTTTGTAAAAGCGATTTTAGTAATGTTTATCACTCCTTACCTGAAGTAAAAGTTCCACAACAAAAGTATCTTTATAACACGATGATCTTTTTGTCGAAAATGCAATTTGTTGGTCCATGCGATATGGTATATCACATTACCCGCCAATTTTTTTTCTTAGCTTTTTTTGCCTTTTTTCAATTTTATTGAAATAGCTTAAGATTGGCCCACGCTAAAGAACTCCAAATCATAATATACTGCACAATACATCAATAAAACATAATACATAAAGTGGTAGCAGCTATGCTTTGAAAACTACGTATAATTTAGAAAACAAAAATGCCTATATCACATTACCCGAACTTACTACATTTAATTTTATGACAGGCCAAAGGTAGCATCCTTGGTAGTTTTTATACTCCGCTCTAAAAATGAGGAAGGCTCAAACTGTAAAGCGTTGTACGTCAGGTTCTACATGTACGGTTTTTAATTTATTACGACCTCAAAAAATGCTCGATATGGGTCGAGCGATACATCTAACTTTTCGTCTTGAATCAAGGTATACATCTAAAAAAATAATATCTCAAACTTAAATTCAATCACATACTATTTTTGTAGCTTGAATACCCAGTTTTTTTTTTTAAATTGCATATAATGGGTTAAGCTGTGTAGGTTAGGCTAGCGCGGGAGGTGGCAATTGGGCTCATTGTATACACAATATAAATATAAGACCATTGTCCTTTGTGTGATTTATAATGACGTTAGTACAACAAGTTTTATCCAAAATATAGTTTTACAGTATGGTAAAATATTGAATACACGTTTTTGTGGGTGTTTTAACTTAAAAAAGAAACATAGAGCTACAACTCTTACCTTTACGAGCTCATCAAAATTAAATATATGAAAATTCGTTAAAAAATTGTTGAGCTACGATTTTTTCTTTGCCTCTAGGTATAAAATGGTTTATCGGCAGGCCC
Organism: Calliopum simillimum; assembly: GCA_951812925.1. Lineage (NCBI taxonomy): Eukaryota > Metazoa > Arthropoda > Insecta > Diptera > Lauxaniidae > Calliopum > Calliopum simillimum. Next base: position 22,603,338 of record OX638372.1, read on the forward strand.
AAAATAAAATCCTTGGGTGATGAAGATAAACCTAGTAGGTTGCTATGTGAGATCCTAGAAGTTTTATATATTTGAATTTGTTGCACAGTGTTATTGCACATTAAAGTATGCGAAGAGAGTTTATGAGGCCAGTACTTGTAGTTCGGATTTTCAGACTACCACTCAAATTTTTATTTTTAATATGGTGGAGATAGCTTAGTTTTCCAACAAAAAATCGGGGACCACCCTAATTTTGCAAATGAATGATTAATACAAAAAAAATTGTATCGTTTATTTTTTAAATAACATGCCGAAGGCATTTATGCGAAATGAAACAAAACAAAGCATTTCGATAAAGAAAGAAAATGGATGAAACTGAATGTTCAATGCGAAATGTCAAAGCATTGCTTATCAGTTTAGTTGCATTCCAAAAGTGGTGCCATGAAAATGTATTTTCCATGTTTTTGGGTCAGTTTTGTAGTCAAGGCTTATAGCGTTTTCATTTCCGTTCAAAACGAAAAGAAGTGACAAATGGAACATTAATTTTCTTGTTTCCTTCAGCTTTGATTAAGTGAAAAACGAAGAAGTTAAACGAAATTTTTCCAGTTGAAATCGGACCGGCTGTTCTCTTTACAGATCAGTTGAAGTGAAGTCATACTTAGAAAAACAGTTTTTTAACGAATACGGCAATACTGCTCTAGGCAAAAAATTTGTCAAGTGAGCCACCTAAGAATTTGAAGGTAAAATGCAAAAAGGCTTTCAGTAAAAATGATTTTTTGTAGCAACAATGTAGTAAAATTTTTTTTCTAAAATATTTAATATAGACCAGGGATACAAAATAATTTTTTTTTTACCAAAATTTTTCTTTTATTATTGAAAATCCCTATTTCAAATGAGTGAATAGAAAACTAAGCAACTTTTCCGCCTCAGAGAAACTTAAAAGAAAATATGTGGGTACTCTCCAATATGTCTAGAAACCTATCTCAGAAAAAAATTGTGCTAATCGATACTGGTTCAAAAGTTTCGTGCGACCCTTTTTTCAGTAGTAGAGAAAAATAGGGCATCTTACGAAAAAAGTGTATATGGCATAAAATAATTAAAATTGTCTAAGGAATACGTTTGAATTTTTTCAGAATTTTCTGAGACATTTTATAACTTTTTCAAAAATTTGTAAAAAAAAAAAAAAAAATCTCAGACGTATTACTTAGACAATTTTAATTATTTTATGCCATATACACTTTTTTCGTAAGATGCCCTATTTTTCTCTACTACTGAAAAAAGAGGTGCACGACACACTATATTGTTAATAACTTTTAAACCAGTATCGATTACGGTGCCGTGACATAATCCCCACGGACATAATCCCCATTCACGATATGGGGATTATGTCCGCAAGTTATTCGGACATAATCCCCATTTTGGCCATAATCCCCATTTTGGCCATGGGGATTATGTCCGAAACACTTGCGGACATAATCCCAGGAAAAAACAGACATAGTCCCCATAACGATATTTTGTTATTGACAACAGAAGCAGCTCAGGATTTACAACTCCCAAAAATTCCAATACCGTTTCCGCGGCGGCCTTCAGCCGCTGATCAGTCTATAATATATCCAACACCTAGTTTGCTAGCCACAGTAATTTTACATAAGAGTAGAGGTAAGTGGGCGGCCTGCGGCCGCAGCTCAGGATTTAGAATTCCCAAAAATCCAACACCGGCTTCGCAGCGGCCTTCGGCCGTGGATCAGTCTATAACATCCAACACTCTATAAATTTTTCAAATGGATTATTGCAAAAATTTTGTTCAATCTTAATTAAATTTTTCGGACATAACCCCCATTGGGATTATGTCCGAAAAATTTTCGGACATAATCCCCATTTACGAAATGGGGATTATGTCTGTTGGGATTATGTCCGGTAACCATCGATTACCACAATTTTTTTCTGGGATAAGTTTCTATACATGAGGACATTGCCCACATATTATCTGTATAATAAGTTGCTTTAATTTTTATTTATTTGAAATAGGGATTTTCAATAAAAGATTAAAAATTTTGATCCAAAAAACATATAATATTTTATTTCCTGGTCTATGTTAAATATTTTAGAAACATTTTTTTTTTTTTTTCAAAAATCTTTACTAGTTGCTACATAGAAGATAGATAGTCCTGCGATGAAAAAAAGTATGAGATCAGAGTAGGTAATTTTAATGCATTTTTGATTGCTAAATCCGAATATGACCTCCGATTTGCTCTATCACGTCTGAGATCCGAGTTAAGGATAAAATGCAGAAAAAGCTATTTTCAAACATATCGCGTACACCCTGAAAGTAGTCTAGTTCACTTTTGACAGCGGCATTGAATAGTCCTGAGATTCCTCTTCAAAGCGTACTTTTAACTTATCCAATTGGATCATTAATTTCTGAGATATCATCCATTGAAGTAAAAGTATTCAAATTGAATATAGTCTTTTACAGGGATTAGCGATACCTTAACTTTAATCGATGATATCTCGGAAACTGATGATTCAATTGAAAAAGTTAAAAGAACGCTTTAAAGAAGAAGCTCAATGCAGCTGTCAAAAGTGTACTAGACTACTTTCAGTATGTACGCCATATGTCTAAAAATAGCGTTTCTTGCACATTAAATCAATGATAACTCGGATCTCAGACGTGATGAAGCAAATCGGAGGTCATATTCGGATTCAGCAATTAAAAATCTATAAAAAACACCTACTCTCATTTCATACTTTTTTAACTTTTTCAAAAACGCAGGATTGGGTAATATTTTTTTTGTGAAAGCCTTTTTAAGTTTTTACGTTTAAACTCTTAGGTGGCCACTAGAGAAATTTTGGTAAGCTATGTTGAATTTTTTTGTCAAGGTGCTATGACTGTATTGAATCGATTTTAACTTTACTTTTTAACTTACTTCCTCATACGTGAAATGTTTTTATTGAACTTATTAATAAATCTGGCATCACTGCATTTATGATGTCGATATTGCCATGACTTTAACGTTCATGATACTCGTATGAAGCACAAGCACAGAGTGAAAAAATTTTATATTTTATCCACTTCACTCATGTCATTATAGTTAGAGGTTCACATTAAAATTATATACCGGAACCCTGCGAGGTTTTGCTTTTAAGATATCAGTCTTTGCTGACGCCCTTTTCTAACGCATTTGACATATAACTGACAGCTTGAATATTCGCGCCTTGATCAAACATAAAATACTATAACGTTATCTGATCACCGATAAAATTAGTCTACTCTTTGTGTTTTGAGCAAAGCTGACTTACTTCGTTGAATTTTCACATTTTCTAGTGATCAACTCTTTTTTCCATTGAAGTGTTCAGATATATATATACATGTATATATAATATATGGGTATAAATATAATTATATATATGTAATCTAAAAATGTAAACAAAAGTTATTATAAATGTATACATTGGGTAAAATTCATTGCAAAAAAAAAAAAAAACATTGTGAAAGCAAATACATAACAATAACCCATATAAAAAATAACAATAATATAATAATATATTAGTAATTCAAATTCAAAAGACAGAAATATACATAAATAAAGCACCTGTTAAAGCTATACATACTTACATACATTCTACATACAACACCAATGACAACGATAAAAAAGAGCAGCATTTAATCGGGCACCCGTCTAGACTAAAATGCTTAGATTCTTTGAAAATGTATTTTTATATGATAGAGAATGCTTCGGATTGACTCTTTTCTATTGTCAAATGTGTTCTCAAGTGTGGTGTCAAATAAAATCGAATCAGTAGCAATTTTAATGCGATCGTACTGCATTATCCGATCAATTTTTATTATTAATTAAATTTGTGTTTAATTGTAAAAGGCGCGATTCTGGTAGTGAAGTGAACAATAGAGTGGGTCAAAAAAATAAAAATATTGATGTTGTTGTCAAAATAATTATGGCACGATAAAATTCGTTGTTTGTTTGCAATCTTATCTGCAGAAAAAGAATGCATTAGAATGCATGAGCAACATTTTCGCAACGTTATTTGACAGTTCTACGTAAAAAAAACGTTCGATAGTCACAAATAGATTTTGTCAACATAATAACGGCGAATAGTGCATATATTTTGTTCAACTGATAAAGAGCAATATTTCTTTAGAAAAAAGTACTTTTTTTTTTTTGATCCACTCTAGAGTATAACATGCAAAATCGTTAATTAATAATACTCGTATTACACGATATCATTAAAGCAATTTTTTTTTTTTTGTATTTTTGTCAAAAGCAATAGAATGAATTTAATTAGTGCTCTCTAAAAAAGAACGAAGAAACAAATCACTTGAATCGCATAACATTGTCAAGTTTGAGATATTTTCTTAAGTGAAAAGCTTAAAAGAATCAATCAATGATACTCGTAAACCCTTAAATTTTAATTAAATCAATTACGTGTCAGGTGTCACTCAAGTTCTAATTTATAACTGCAGTCCACTTAATTTGCTTTCTATCGTCATAGGGTTGTTAACTCTTTGGAACACAGATAACTTAAATTATTATATTGTGCATGTGTATGCTCCTGTGGAAGCAACAGTCACCTTCCCAGTGTGCCAAACGTTTCATATCTCCGCTTTTTTATCCGTTACGGATAAAGACATGGTTTCTTATGTATTTATTCCCGTAGAATCGAATGGCACCATTAGTTTTCTGGTTAGACGTCCATTTTTGGTGTTAAGTGAACTTTTCAGCTCAAAAGTCAAAAAGTTGTCACCGTCCGGACAGCTTTTTTTTTCCGGTGGCCCCTAGTAAAATTGTTTTAGAATATTTTCTGAAATTTTTTTAACCCATTATAAACAAGTTTTTGGAAAAAGGGGTCAAAAAGACCCTTAAAAATGCGATATAATGGGTTAAGATGTTCTAAAATATTGTTCCATGCCTGATTTTACATTAAGTTATGTGAACATCTTAACCCATTATATCGCGTTTTTAAGGGTCTTTTTGACCCCTTTTTCCAAAAACTTGTTTATAATGGGTTAAAAAATTCTCCAATCTTCATGGCGATAGTTAAACTTTACAGTTCTGCCGGTTGCGCGACAAATTTTAAACATTCGTCCAAAACGCACCGGTCTGATGTATCTATAGAAATTCAACGTTTGAGTTTATTTTTTATTTCCCTTCTGAATGCCTAGCGCTGGCAAGATGTTCTACGACTCTCCCAAAGAGATTGCTCTAAAAAGTCGCAAATCCATTTTAGAGTTTGTATAAAATTTTGAAAATGAAGTTAGAATTGAGTCCAATTGCGACCTTACCACACCTATTCTCAATCAAAAAGAAGTTTCATGAAAATGTCTAATGGAACGGTTCACGGCATCTTATTTTTTATTTTTTTTTTATTTTATACTTAAGAAATCTGTTCCGAATGAAATTCTAGCTGATCATTTTTTAAAACGAGGTCGAAAAATGGTACATTTGAAAAAAAAAAACCAAAATAGCCATTTTCGATGTATTTGTTAGTACTGAATCCGAATCCAGTCTCCGAATTGCTCTATTGCGTACGGTTTTTGAGATATTCTAACCTAAAAGTTCAAAAATATGATGATTATCATACAATACCAATTTACAGCTTATTTTGAAGAAGAAGAATAGTACTATGCGATGCATTTAGTTAAAAAAGAGTAAAAAATTTCATGCATCCCCTATATACATATTCTCAAAAATCGTATTTTTGAACTTGTACGTTAGAATATCTCAAAAACCATGCGCGATAGAGCAATTCCGAGACTGAATTCGAGTTCAGCACCGACAAATACATCGAAAATGACTACTAGGATTTTATTTGGAATAGATTTCGAGACTATGAAATATCTGGAATAAGATGCCATGAACCGTTTCATTAGGCATTTTCACTAAACTTATTTTTGATTGAGGAAAGGTGTCGGCATGACTACGATTTCCATTGCCTCACGATTTGACGATTTTTTCGGTGCCGTGACATAATCCCCACGGACATAATCCCCATTCACGATATGGGGATTATGTCCGCAAGTAATTCGGACATAATCCCCATTTTTTCAATGGGATTATGTCCGAAAGTGTTTCGGACATAATCCCCAGGAAAAAACGGACATAGTCCCCATAACGGCCGCGAATCAGTCTTTAATATATCCAACACCTAGTTTGCTAGCCACAGTAATTTTTCATAAGAGTAGGGGTAAGTGGGCGGCCTGCGGCCGCAGCTCATGATTTAAAACTCCCAAAAATCCAACACCGGCTTCGCGGCGGCCTTCGGCCGCGGATCAGTCCATAACATCCAACACTATATAAATTTTTTAAATGGATTATTGCAAAAATTTTGTTCAATCTTAATTAAATTTTTCGGACATAACCCCCATTGGGATTATGTCCGAAAAATTTGCGGACATAACCCCCATGGCCAAAATGGGGATTATGACCGAAAAATTTTCGGACATAATCCCCATTTACGAAATGGGGATTATGTCCGTTGGGATTATGTCCGGTAACCGATTTTTTCACATATAATGATTCAGAATAAGTTGAAAAACTTGTATGAAACTTTTCGATTTCTCGCTTCGTTTTCGGAATATCGAGGCTTAAAAAAAAGTTAGGCAACTGTAGAAATTTCAAGAAAATTTTCATTCTATAATTTTTCACATATAACGACCAAAAAAACATTCATAAAAGTTTTCGATATCGATTTTTAGGGAGCAATTCCAGTTTAAGGATAGTTGCAAGAGTAACAACAAAAAGTATTTTTTTTAAATTAATCCTCGATACTTCGAATACGAAGCGAGATATTGAAAAATTGAATTTAAGTTTTTCGATTTATTTTGCAGCGTTTTATGTGAAAACATCATCAAATTGTGTGGCCACCAAAATCGTAATATACCCACTTAGCCTAGACTTGCACCTAGAATATTATACTGTATTTTAATAGGAACAAAAAGTCTTAAATTCAATAATTTTTTAAAATTGAACCACCCTAAACTACATACACTTGATATTACAATTAAAATTTCATAGTCCCATACGTGAAGCGCATTCGTTTCCAACTGTAAAATTTGATTTTTCGCCAAAAAAACAAAACTCACTAACTAAGAAAGATCAGAAGAGATAGGAAAAGAAGAGAGCAAGAGAGAATTAGAGCTCCATTTAGTCAATTCGATTAAACTTGTTTTTTTTTTGGTAGGGAATAAACCGGCATCAAACGCGAAAGCTGCAACACAAAAAATTAAGATTATGCACGAATTCTTGAGTTTCACATGGTAGTATTGTGCAGAGTGCGCGAATAAAAAGAACGCAAACAACTCCATATGCCATAACTTTGTAAAGAAAAAGTGACATATTTTTAAATAAAACAATTGTGTTCCCAAATCCAAAAATCAAAAAATATTTGAATTCAAAGTTAAATAAAAAACAAAAACCAAACAAAAAGTGTTTTTTTTGATCTGCTGCCAACGAGATTCTCAGCGCGCAACAGCCGCATTTTATTTTTGCCCCCAGATTTGAGAGAGAGCCCAGCGAATTTTGCCAACATGAGACGCAGACCAATACGTAAGATATTCTTCTTTTGTTTTATAATTTTCTCATTATTTTTTAAGTTTTACTTTTATTTTATTTATAAAAATTTATGTTATCATTTCGCATCGAATTAACAATGGGTAAATTGTTTAATAATTCTATTTAATTTATGTATTTTATTCAGGTTTTTTTTTTATTTAATTCTAACATTTATTATTAGCTTATTAGCTCGCGTTAACAATTATGATTATGGTGGCCAACACTTTTTAACCATTTAATTAACTTCTATTGGCTGTCATACCTAGCATTCATTGTTCACTTTTAAACACGAACATAATTGCATTACAATTACAACAACAAATAAAACAATAATTAAAATTGCATTTGCACTCTGAACAATTACGAACAACTAAGGTTAAGGTTATTACCGCAACGTACACAATGGTTTTTAGCCACCCATGCTCTAACTAAAGCCTAGAAATAGTTTTTTGCCATATGTTTTTCTTCTTCTTCTTCTTCGAATATGCTACTCATTACGAGTAACATAGGTCCCTAATTACGAGAGCTGCCGTAAACACTAGGTTTTTATCACAGCTCTCAGCGTACGTCTTTACAGACTTATAAAATTATTATATAGCGATATTTTCAGTCTGACTGAAATTAAATTTTCCTTTTAACCTAAATTTAGGTTATGTACGATACACGCGCCTTTAAAAAAACGCGTGTAACGGGTCTAACTTTAAGACACGCGCGAACGATTACACACGAGAGTACGTCTGTACTCGGTCACGGACAAAACGAAAGACCTGCCATATGTTTTTGTTGGCATTTTTTCTGCAAAAATGATAGGGGAGGGGGGGCGCTAGTGTGGACAGTTTTTATATAATTACAAAATTATATATGTAAATATATCATTTTTGTAATAAAGTAATTTTGAGCGATTACTTATACCTCTTGCCTTCATAATTGCATCAATAGTTATGATTTTTTATTTTCATAAATGCTTTATTAATGCATTTTAAAAAGAGCTTACACTTGTCCACACTAGCCCCTTATACGGGGCTAGTGTGGACAACCATTGATTTAACTGGGGGCTAATGTGGACACCTTAAGATACTTGATAATTCATACAAAAACGTTAAGAAAGAGTTCAGATACATGTTTATTCAAGAAAATATTTATGTAATACAAATAATAATACAAATAAAAAATTAACTGCTATCCCATGTTGTATTTGGAGAAATTTATATCAAACTTCATATAACTTGCTGATCGAGATGTTCCCGGCAGTTGTGCTTGTGGCAGCTTTGCCACTATTTCATTTCGGTGAATTTGGCTGGTATCCGGTATATCGGGATACGTGAATCTATCGTTCTCTCTTATTAGAAACGTTATGTCGAAATCTTCAGAACCGTGGATCGTGACAATTTGGCTAATATAAAATACTTTTTGTCCATGTTGTTTCAAACTTCATATAACTTGCTGATCGCGATATTTCCCACAGTTATTGTGGTTCTGGCAGCTTTGCCACTGTTTCATTTCGGTTAATTTCGCTGGTATCCGGTAAATCGGGATACGTGAATCTGTCGTTCTTTCTTTTTAGTAACGTACTTTCTTGGAACTGCTTTTAGAAATGGTTTGACGATTTCTGGAATCATTTCAGCTGCTGTGGACATGTCCACACTAGCCCCATTTCAGTTGTCCACACTAGCCCCTTCATTTCTTTTTAAACAAAAATAGTTTTTTTTAATCTTACGGTAAAGTTCTTCAAAAATAATTTCAATGGTTTAAATATACACTATTTTAAGTTGTATTATCTATTAACACTGCAGCAGAAGAATAATTAGTTGAAAAGTATCACTGAAATTACGAAACAACAAAAAAATTACTTTTTGCTGCATAAAACACGTTCAGTCACGTTATCATGGAAAGCTGAACTGTCAACAAATGAATTTTTTTTTGGTGATGCAGAGTGCAAATACCAACTTGAAAAATATAAAACAGAAATAAAAAATTCAAAACGGCGCGAGAATTTGAATTTGTCCACACTAGCCCCCAGTCCACACTAGCCCCCCCCTCCCCTATACAATATATATTTTTTTTTTAATTTCCAATTAAAGAGTTCGATTTTAATTATTCAACCACAGAAAATTCATTGGACATAGGTACTGCATACTTACAGAAAAAAAATTAGAGAAAAACAAGGGAAAAAAAAAATGTCGGAGCTGGTTAACCTCTTTCTTGAACTGTTTTGTACCACTTGTGGGACAGCATGTCACAAAACGAACAAGTTCTTATACGAAAAACTGTACTCAGATTCTTATAGATAAGACCCCAAGCAACAAGAAACCTTTTTTTAACTCCCTTCCCCACGCAGTGCTACCATGATTTTTAATCCCCAGTTTCTATACCCATTTATGTTGGAATGTGACCTCTAAATTACGAATATAAACTTAGTTTACTTCTATCATGCCAGAATCCTGAGTTATACTTGCTAAAAAGTACAAAGCAGCTGTTTTTGGACAATCTTCGAGTGGGTCGTCGTTAAGTGAAGTCTGTTCGCGCTTGAATTCATTTGACCACTTATACAATCTGTTCTTGGATGGTGCTTCGTCGCCAAAACACTTTTGCGGTCGATCGATACACCCTTGTTGTATTAAGCTATTTTACTATAAATTCCGATTAAATATAGCACACAATAGTCATTTTCATGATCTGGTGCAAATAGTCTTGCATCATAGCATTTTTAAATAACTGTTGAAACATTTTCCTATACAATAACAAAATAAATCTATCAGGCCTACTCTGTAATCCGAAATGGTGAGTCACACGATAAATGGTATTAGAATCTTTTTTTTGGAGAATTACAGGCTCTACAAATAATATTGATTTGCATTAATGAGAAAGTAACCGTTTAGGAAATGTTCTTAAAAAACTGCAAAAAGTCGAAAAATTTGACTTATCGAATATTTCCGAAACAGTTAGTTTTTCGTAAATACTAGTCAATAATATTTGTAGAACATGTAATTCTCCACAAAAAAGATTCTAATGCTTTTCATCGTGTGACTCACCATTTTCTTCAAAAATCCTTCTTAATGAAAAGTAATTGAAACCACACGGATTATGGAACAGGGCTGCATATATTAATAAGTAAGACAAAAACTTGTCCATCTTTTTTTACTATTTACAACTTTAAATTATACACCATTAGAAAGGAATTTGTGTATAGATGTGCACAAAGTTAAAATTATGTTAATACTAGCTGGCCTGGTTGCGACTTCGTTCGCCCATTCCCGATGCCTATACGTACGAAGTCCCATCCATCTCCATCGTCCTCCCTTCCAATCACCAAGGTTTTTTAAGATCCATGTTATTATTATAATCATTGCTCCCGTAGGCATAGAGATATAGCATTTTATATATTTTTTGTATGAAGGGTGCAACTCCCCCTTCTCACACCCCCCCCCCGCCCAAGTAAATGGCAGATAGAATATTCATGTATGTACCAAGTTTTATAACGATAACTGCGATATGTGAAGAAATATAGCATTTTGTGTATTTTTGAAAATTGGATGCAATTCTACATCAATATCCCCCAAGTTTTGCATAGTGAATGGTAGATATGTACATTATGCATAAGTTCATCAACTTTCATAATCATAACTTGTATAACTGTAGAGATATAGCATTTTTTGTATTTTTTTTCGTATGGGGGGTGCAACCCCCGTTCCCATCAGTAGCATCCCACCCCCTTAAGAACCTTCTACAGACCATAACAAACAATTTAAAAAAAAAATTATGTAAATCGGCCTTGTAGTTTCCGCGTTCATAAGCTACATACGGACACCATTTCATTTTTATATAATAGAAGATTTTGACTTTAAGCCAGGTAAAATTATATACAAATTTTTCAATACATAGGATTAACAACAACAAAATAAACGGTAACACAGAGCTGAAAAAAGAACAAAGTGGAAGACAAAAACTGATTTAAGGTTTTTTGTTTTGTTTATATGTGGCTTGGATTATACTAGCGATGTTAAATGAACTTTTCTATTTTGTACCAAAAAGTAAAAAAAAATGTACTAAAAGTGTCCAAAAAGTACCAAAATTATTTAATAAATTTGTGGTCGAATTTTGACCACTGGGCGATTCTAGTTAGTTTGAATTTATCATGCTTTTATACATTTTTTGTACTAACAACCTAAGCATAAAAATATCATGGCACAAATATATAATTTTCTAAACAAAAGTTTTTTGTTTATGCTCTCGTTCCTTTGCTCATACGATTTTCTCAGCGAAAATAAATTTTTTGCACTGTACATACTTTTAATTCTGCTGACAATTGTGATCGTGAATACGGCTTATAGTTTTGAACTGACTATCCTTTTGGATGAAAAGCATAGAGATATCTTTTTACTTTTGTTCTATTTTATGTGGTCGTTTTAGCTCTGTGTATGAATTTAACTTTTCAAGTGAATAAAACACAATGTTAGAATTCGAACTGAAAGATGATGTCTGGAGAAATTGTCACTAAAAATGTCAAACTTTTCAACTTTTAAAAAATTTTATTTGTTCCTTCTAGAAAAACATTTTAATGTTCCATCCGATCTTGGTCCGCAAGGGCTTAATAAAATCTCTTGAAGGAAAAACAGAATTCATGAAACAAAATCGTAGAAAAGATTTTTTTCGCCAACAGATGGCGATGGATATATTTTCTTCATATTTTTTACGGGGTCTTGGTTAGTGATGATCAAGCCAAGACCAAGACCAAGACCATAGCAGTCTTAGTCTTGGACATTGAGTCAAGGTTTTGATATTGAGTCTTGGTCATTAAGTCTTGGTCTTGAAAAAATTGATGAGTATTCTTAAGTTTTAAACATTTCTCGTCTTTGGTAACTCCTAATGAAATTTTCCGTAAAATTTTTTTGTAGAATACCTTAACCCATTATAACCCAGTTCTTGGAAAAAAGGGGTAAAAAAGACCCATCAAAACAGGATATAATGGGTTAAGATATTTTAGAAAATCGTTTGTTTCATGATTTCATGATCACCTTGGAACAAAAAAATTTCTGAAAACACTGAAAAACCTTAAAATACACTATCATTTAAAATTTTCATAAAAAATTAACTTTCAACACCCTTAGGGTGGTTATAAGGGGGCGCTAGGGGGTGACTGGGTATGTGAAGTAATTTTTTATGCTCTTATTTGGTTATAGCGCACCAAAAAATCTAAATACATGCATACATTTTCGAGTGTTTATACCAAGTGAAATTTCACCTCTAAGAAGAGCGGTAGGGGGTGTTAGCGAGAAAATTAACTAACAAAACTATTTTTTATCATCATATTTGGTTTCAGCGCTTTAAAATACATGTGGGTAGTGGGGTCTCCCTTCTGGGGCAGGACTTTTTTTTGTGCGTGTAATCATTGTGACCATGACCAATAACACAATAACATAGCTATCATGGTCTTCAACGTGTATATCAGCATCTTGGTCTTGATATCGAAAAGACTAAGATCAAGACTAATTTTGCTCATCACTAGTCTTGGTTGTTGAATCAGATTGGAATGAGTACACGGTTCTCTCCGTGCACTAAAAACAATCCAAAACTAAATAATTTTGGTTGCGATCCTCAGCTTAGCCATAATATGTTTGATTAATCAAGCCTTTATCGGCACTGTACAGCGTTGCCATCAACTCAAAAGGGAGAGTGTCACAGCGATTCAAAAAAAGTGTCATATAACATCCTCTGATTGTACAAATTGGTGTCATATAGCACCCTTCATTTTTATATATTATATTTAATCCTATAGGAGTTTTAACTATTGTTTGTAAGTAGTCTTAGTTTCTATCGTCGTATAGTCTCCAAATTAAGGTTCTGGAAATACAAGTATTAAAACGACAAGGATTGTTTAACAATTTTAATTTGTTTAATGAAAACATAAACAAACTTCAAAACCAAATACATAAATTAGTATGTTAAGAAATTTATAAAAACATATATAAAAATGGTTTGTACTTATGGCTTTTTTTCAGACCTAGAAACTTTTATTCAAAAAGATTTGCAAATAATTTGCTGAAAATTTGTTTTGCATAAAAGTTTATAATAACTTGTATAAAAGACGCATGAAATTGTTTTGCTCTTTCCTGTTATATGCATCATTAAGAATTGTTCTTAGTCTTTGAAATGAGCTATAATCTGGTTTTGTGTGATTTTTTATTTTTTTAAATATGACCATTTGAAAATGATACCATATAGAGAAAAATCATATGAGAACCAACATACGATTTTTAACTTCCATTTATCATTTTATAGTGGTTATAACTTTGTTTAAAGAAAAATCACACATAACTAGTTTCTAGCTCTTTTTGAAGACAAAAATTACTTAAGGATGCATTCAATAGAAAATACCAAAACGATTTCGTAAGTCTTCCATACGAATTCGAAAATCATGTGTTTGAACATTACAAACTTTTATCAGAAAGCTCCTAAAGAGCTTTTTTAAAAAAGCTTTTTAAACAGTTTGTTTCAAGGACGGAAAATTTAACACTTTAAAATCACAGTTCAATTTAATTTAACGAGCCATTTTCAAAAAACTCGGTTTTCTTATCTTACTTAAATCACATTAATAATGAAACCTCATTATTAATAATAAAAGCTTCATCAGATTCGTCATATTCACTGTTCCTTTCATTGTAGCATTTCTTACTGCATACAATAGATAGTTTTTGATCGTCAATATCAATCACAAAATCATGACAGCATTTGTTCAAAGACTTCAGCCATGATTTGATTTGATTTGAATTAAAGCATTTAATAACGACAGGCCCATTCGGTTTCGGATTTTTGTCCTAATTAGGTTCATGATGCTAAAAACTCGTTCCACCTCAGCGTTAGAAAAGGGAAGAACCAAAAAGCTCATGGCAAAGGTTCCTATATCTTCAATTGGGTAATCATTTTCAGCGTCTTCATATGCTAATACTTCACTCTAAAATTCTATGGAATTTTCATTATGTTTCCATTTGACCAGGTACAAGTTATTAAGTTGATTTAAAATCTGCATCTTTTTTTTAAGCAACTGCAAAAACTGCAATGGCAAAAACGGCAACGGTTGACAAAATTTAATCGTAATCTGATTTTGACATTTCATAAGTGCTCACGATGTTGCCACCCATATTTTTTTAGATATACTTAATTCAATGCGGGAAAGTACTTTTTGGAGATCGAAAGTACTTTTTCAATCAGCCACACTTACTAAAAAAATAAAATAGCCCAATTGTCCGTGACACCTTGTGGAAAATCGTGGTGTCACAAAAATCTGATTTTTTTCGGTGTCACAGACAAAAACTAAGTGTCACATGTGACACCGAAAGTGTCACAATGGCAACGCTGGCACTGTATAGCTCAATTGAGATCTCTATTTTTTATCTATCTCTGTCTTTCTTTTTCAATCTCCGATCTATTTTCTCGCACGCATTAACTCTCTCTCTCTCTTAATTTTGCCGGCCACAGCCCTAAGGTGATTGTTTATAAAAAATGCAAATGTACCTATTCCTGATTAATTCAAGCTCTTTTTTCACATTTATTCAAAAATGTACATACGTGTATGTGGCAATTTTTGCCCAATGCAAGAAATGCTATTGTTTCATTGTCAAAAATAAATATACGTACCAAAATATCCATAAAGATACCGCATTACATAGTAACTTCCCATAATGGGGTGCCAGTAATAGTTACTCTTCTACAATATTCAATATTTTGGGGTCATTTTGTGGTATATTGAGCTCACTCTAACTACTTCGTTTAAGAACAATTTTGCTCCGTATATGATTTTTTTTTGAACTACTGATTTGCTTGCTTAAAGAAAATATTTGTTTGATTTGTAATTAACTGAATGCATGTAAATTAGCGATATTTTTACAGTTTAAATTTATAGATAAAAACTAAAAACGGTGAAAAACAAAAAAGAATAATGTGTTTCTTTACGGTGTCATCTCCGAGTTGAAACCACTACATGTCTGAATTTTGCGCAAAAATTTGTTTGTATTTTATTTTGTGTCCCTTAATTGTGCCGCATTTGCACATTGAAACTTGTTCTCATAAAAAACATTGAAAAACACTCTAAATAAAAACTGTGTGAAATTTGACACAAACTGTGTTAAAAGATAGATAGATTCATCGATGTAGTTGAGTAAAATATCACACATAGCTGAGAAAATTTTAATAATTATTAAGAGAATTTCACACAATGTAGAGAAAATTTCACAAATTACTGAAAGAAATTTTTGACACAGTATTGTATGGTATGAACAGAATTTCAAATATTTTCAGCTTTTGGGGGTTAGAACCCCGAATAAATTATAAAAAAAAAAATTGAAAATATTGAAATAAAATAAAATTAATCTTTACGAAAAACCCCTCCTCCTGCGTACAGTGATGTTCAGATACATACATAAATATAGGGAGTTCACTAAGCTCATAAAGCAACACCCGACACCATAAGAATGTAGCGCACAGTTTAAACATTTAGTGCTGTCGCAAAAAAGGCAATAACCGTGACAAAGCGTGAATAAACGAACTCGTCGAACTCGTCTGTCGCTGTCATTGCAATTTGTTATATGAAGATTTTGCTTTGTTTATTTCATGTTATCGAAGTAAAAAGAGTACTTGGTTAAAAATTTCGTTTGCTTTTGATTTTTTTTTTATAAATATAAAATACATACCACATGTTCTTGTGGTACCGAGATAACGCAACTCAATTATATATTGAAATTAATGAATACTTTATTATGGATATTCCGGCGAAAAGTTATAGAAACTTTAAAGGAAAAGTCTAAACCAGGCAAGTTTGATAAATTTACAAAATTAGTTTGATAACAATACTTAAATGAAATTTCATAAAAGAAAATTCCGTGACAAGGGGCGCGAATGAACGATTACAGAATTTTTGGAACTTGGGACCAGAGAAACTGGGTCGTAATAGTCGAATATGTTCATGGACGTTCAAGTGACATGACGAAAAAATATAGATCTAATTAATTTTAATGATGCATAAATTTTTAACATCGCTCATCACATGCCAAAATTATGGGAAAAATACCAATTGGATTGTTTTTGGAGCGAGCCAAAAGAAAGTTCTTGGTTTGTTTCCTACATACATACTCTCAAGGATAACTATCAAATAGAGTCCGATTTTTCCAAACTTTTTTTTTACCCAATTTACTGTACATATGATATTTTTTTTGAATTTTTTAAGCTTATCGTAGAAGTTCTTTTCATCCCAAGCTTCCACATACTTAGAAAATCAATAAGACTCAGAAGCCACTTGTGTGGTTTCAATAAAAATGTTGACAAATCTTCTGTATCACCACAATTTAAAGTGTAAATAAACAAATTCGCCCTCTTAAAAAACTCACTATGAACACATTTTGTACTTTGAAATATTGCTAGCTCCGATATGTTATAACCTTGATATTTATGCGAACGAATGGCACCAGCTGTTTATGTCATTCAAGACGAAACTCGTGCGTAAATATTTTCAAATGTAAGCTAAAGGATCAATTACAAATGTTATTGTATTTAATTAAGTAGTTCATTATTTACATAAATATCGACGAGTATCAGATGGCAATATATTGCACTCATACGACAAGCAAAGATAACAATATTTGCCACTTCTGGGCAACAAAGAACAACTGAAATTGCAGCTTGTTTCTGTCATATCATGGTGTTCTTTTATTGAGTTAAAATACTTTGTTTATATTTATTAAGTTTTTAGTAAATATATCATTTATTGATAAAAGTACCGAATTCTGCCACAAAAATATCAATAGCCTAAATACAAGATGGGACAAAAGTAATGCTGTAATGCAAATTGACTGCCATTTTGTTCAAATCGAAAAAGTATGGACTCTCCATGGAATACTTTTCGAAAGGTGTCTAATTGATGACATTAATTTAAAATCTGATATGTGCTCGGATTTGGCAAATGACAACCACATGAGTTGATGCACATTTGTGCTCATTAAATGACATTTTGAATTGTCGGTCGCAAAGCTTGAAGTATGATAAATTTATATTGAACTAATTAAACAGTCATTTTTTGCAATTTTTCAATAACTGAAACAAGTGGTAACATGGAAATTGATAACATGTGTTTCGGCTATTTCCACATACATATTTATAAATTTTCATATAAAAACACATGTATATAGCCTCATCAGATCAGTTCTAGTTATATATTGTCAAAAATCGCACTCGAACAAGTGACTTTGGTTTTCTATTGAAAGAAAACGCGGTGCTTTAACCATTAGGCTATTGGACACGGATAAACTTCTCTGCACAAAATCGCCATATGCATAGATCGTAGGGCTCATTAGCGCCGTCTGCTGTGAAAAACTGCCAAATTGCTTATAGTTGGTAACACACTCTGGTTTTGAGACATGCTACGCTAGCTACAATTAATACCTACAATGGCGGATTTGTTGTCTACATACAAAGTAGACTCTCGAAATTACGATACTTTTAATAATAGATAGGCAGGTTCCCGTAAATAAATTATGAAGTTGGTTTATTGACTGTTTTTTACTTGTATAGTAAAGGGTGTTTTTTTAGAAGTATAGAACTTCGAATTAAAATAAAACACAAGAAAATCGTTTTAATGTCCATCAATTTGGCTTTATTGGAAGGATAATTTTATGCCATTAATGTTTAAATATGATTTCGGGCATGTGGCCGCCGCGGCTCGCTCGAATAAAGCCAATTCTACTGGTCCAATTTTCAACCACTTTTTCGAGCATATGGGGCCGTATGTCGGCAATAACGCCACGAATGTTGGCTTCCAAGTCCCCTAACGTTTCTGGTTTGTTGGCGTAGACGAGCGACTTCACATATCCCCAAAGAAAATAATCCAATGGTGTCAAATCACACGATCTTGGTGGCCAATTGACAGGTCCATTCCGCGAAATTATGCGCTCATCGAATGTTTCCTTCAATAAATCGATTGTGACGTGCGCTGTGTGGCATGTAGCGCCGTCTTGTTGGAACCACAACTCATCCACATTCATGCCATCCAATTCGGGAACAAAATAGTCGGTTATCATGGCTCTATACCGGTCTCCATTAACGGTAACTGACTCTCCAGCATTATTTCGGAAGAAGTATGGCCCAATGACTCCACCAGCCCATAGAGCACACCAAACAGTCAGTTTTTGTGGATGTAATGGCGTCTCCAGGGTCTCATGTGGATTCTCTTCACTCCAAATGCGGCAATTTTGCTTGTTGACGTAGCCATTCAACCAAAAATGAGCCTCATCACTGAACAAAATTTTGCGATGAAAATCAGCATCGAGATCAATCTCATTTTCGGCCCATACACCAAAATCACGACGCATTGCATGGTCTCGCGGCTTTAATTCTTGCACAAGCTGGATCTTGTAAGGTCGCAAGCCAAGATCTTTGCGCAAAATCTTCCATAAAGTTGATGGACAAAGCTCCAATTGCTGTGCACGGTGGCGAATCGATTCATTCGGGTCCTCTTCAACATTTTGCTCTACAGCGGCAATTGTTTCTTCGGTGCGCACTGTTCGACGTCTCTGCGGATGCGTATTATCACATAGAGTAAACGTAGTGCGAAAACGATCCATGGTTAACCGAATTAATTGCTCTGATGGACGATTATGTCGACCATAAAATGGACGGAGCTTGCGGTAAACTTCGCGAACTGAACCATTATTTTCGAAATAAATTTGCACGATTTGCAAGCGTTGTTCTTTTGTCAACCTGTTCATGATGAAATGGCAGACCAAACTGAACATAAATGACATTAGAGTTGCCAGATTTGACCACAAAATGCCAGTTTTATCTCTATTCGAAAAACAAACCTCTAAAAAAAAACCCTTTACTAATTTTTTTTTGTTTTTTCGACGTACGTACAGCCTTTTCCAAGTATTATGAGTTCAGACAGAAAAATTGCCGATGGGAATTGGTTCCGTTTAAAGGAGTATTATTCTTAATTGTGCCTTTTTTTTCTTCTCTAAATTCGATGTACTTACATTAGAAAGTAGCAAAAAAAAAAAAGTTCGGCTTACACAGACCATTTTGAAAGCTTATCCGACAGATTTTTAACGAAAATTTCAACAATTTGAGGAAACTTTGTAGAGATGAATTTGATGGTTTTTTACGGACTTTAAGTTGGTGTCGTGTTCTTGGTTCCTTATGGTGGTAGAACTGAGATAACGTGTACAACTATTGGAAAAAATTCTCAGATAAATGATCTCTATAAATGACATGTAGCCGTATAACGAAACATTTACAACGATATACTTAACTTGATTATCGAGCGTCAAATGGCGGAGCTATAGGGAAAAAATCATTTGAACTTACATATGTAGAGGTCTATAGACAAAAAAAAAAAATCCCCTTTTTATACTCATAAATGCGATGATCATTGTGAGTTGCAATTAAGACTGGCGTTGATAAGCAAAACTTTTATAGAAATAAAAAAAACAATCTCTCTACGTAGCTATCCAACCATTGCTAATCTCACTTTATTAATTCGCCTGATTTTAAGATAATAAAATGTCAACTGTCCTGTTAACCAAGCGTTAAATGGAACCATTAAAAAATATTTTTTTTTTTTCAAATGACCCACAAATTTTTAATTTCTTTTTGTTATTAATTATAAAGTAAATCAAAAGTTTTTATAAAAATGCCAATTCATTGTATGTTTCAAATTAAATCTTATCTTTCTAAAATTTTGCTTAGCGGAAAGAGGAAAAGAAGCACTTCAAAATACTTTCTGAAGTGGTTTCGTTAAGTTAAAAGCAGTTGCGCTCCGAAATTCGCGTTCTTTCTTTTTAAACTTGCATGTTCTTGAAGCTTACAGCTTACTTGCAAAAACCTAAACCTAACCGTGTTGGGATTCAAACTTGGGGTCCATGGGAAACAAACAAACTTGTTAGCGTATTAGACCTCGAACCTATGTAAATATATGATACACATAGATGTGTAAATTTGTATGTACATATCCGTGCAGATAATTTGGAAATGAGGGGTGAAAAAGCATTTGCGCTTTTAGGCCCGATCGTCACCGATACCCGTCGTGTCGGACTCTCCTAAACGTACTACCGACTAAAAACACCTCCTCTTCATCGGGAATACCCCCCTTTTCTTTAAGACATTTAATGCCATCTCTTCATTTGCCTACGTTGGGCATCCGCTTTATTTCTCCTGTAAGAGAGAGGGGCTGAATAGTGCTTCAGCAGTCCAACATCTTTTTTTTTTTTCTTTTTTAGTTAAGGGAGGAAACCGGGAGGGTGAGAAATCGCTTCAGGACTTGGACCTTTGCCGGAGACGAACGAGATCCTACAGACTGCGATCTTTGCCAGGGCGAAAGTTGTCCTGTTCTGAAACCTTCTTGGTCTCTGCCAAGGTGAACAGAGCCTAGTGTCGAGACCCCGACAAAGAAGAAATTAAATGCTCCTGCGGCTAAGCAAGATGATGCATAGCAGCAGCGTTTTTTAATATCAAAGGATTTCTTGACTTTTGGCAGCTTGATAAGCATCAAGGTCTCTCTTCTTTAAAAGAAGTACGCTCTCTACATATCGCCCAATTAATAACTAATTTTCTTCACTTATCAGCATAGTTAATATGATGTTTTCGACTTTAAGTGGACCTTATATATCTGTGGCAATAAGTGATAACAGCTTAAGTCGACTTAAGAAAAATGGGCTTGACCTCAATTTTTTATTAGTTCTGGGTAAGATTAATCTAAAATTTTTTAGGCATTATTAACACCCAAATAAGCACTAAGTAAACGCATAAAAATAAAAGAGTAATTTTAACAAAAACTAATGGAAAATTGAACTCAAACCCATTTTTCTTAAGTCGACTTAAGCTGTTATCGCTAATTGCCACAGATATATCTGCCGTTAGGTATATCTGTGTTTGCTATCTTGCTTAAGAATTTCTGAAAATATCCATGTCCTGATTGCAGCTGCGTTATGTAATAATTTACCTCGTCGAACTTCCTGTCTAACCACGTGTTCAACTGGGGTATTAGCCGCGCAGTCCAACGTCCGAAGGTTTCATTTTGCCATCTGTCTTTCCAGCTTTGTAAGGTGTGAGCCCTGACATCTTGCGCTGTCCACAGGTTTAACGGATGGTTCTTGTGCGTCCACAGTCTTTGACGCTTCGGGACCAACAAGTCTATAGGTATCGTTCCGCTAATTACCAGCACCGCAGCATGTGACACAGTGCGGTACTGTGTGTTAATATTGAGTTTGGTCATCACTGATATAGAGTTCATAAATATATTATATTTGAGTTGATTATATTAGATACTTATATCTACTACTCAATCCTAATGAATCAATTCGAATTAAATATGTATATATCATATTTATATGAAACATAAATTAGAGATTCATTCAAACATATCGTTTTCTCAGTGTAGAAAGCTAAGTTAAAGAGAAATTTGCGCATAAGTCAGGTTATTATGAAAGTATGTACGCACAATAAGGTTAAGATAAGCAATACTTTGAAGTTTTGTATCTATAAGAATATTTACATTAGTTATGCGGGTACTTCCCTGAGGTGTTTTTCTCTTCTGTAAGAAACAACACTCCACTCATCTTGGAGAAACCTATAAACTGAACATGTTGACAAAGAAAAAGCACATCTCTCACAATCGCATGCTTTTCATTCGACAGTTGTACAAATAATTGCCAATATATCAATGGATTTTTTTTTTGTTGTTGTTTTCAATTACCGCTAAAAACGAAAAACAATTAACCGTAAACTTAATCGACAAGGTACGAGTATTTTTAATTGTAATTGTCTAACAAAAAGATAAAAAAGAACACTTTTTATCAATAAAACGCTCACAGTACGACAACATTTCGGGGATTATTTGATTGATTTAATTGGAAATTGAAAGAATTTTTTTGTTTGTAATATAAAATGGTTTGGAAAACAAAAGTAGATCTTTTTGAAAACATGTTTTATTTAACATAAATGCATAATTTTATTTTGTTTATAAAATTTGCACATAAACAGAGATTTTTAAATTTATTTACTCTGTTGTCATTCTGCTCAGTCAGATCTAAAAAAAAGCTAAATTCAATTTATTTGTTTTATAAAAATAGCTGATTTTATTTGCAACAACAACAACAAAGCCAGTTAAAGATCGCATCGTATGCAAACAGCTGATCCGTTTAGTGGTTTAACTAGCTATATTTATGCATATGTATAAGTATATCTACATATGATTGTCTGTATGTAACGTATAGTATGCTAATCGCGATCATGCTTTTTGAGTTCACTGTCAAGGCATTCTGTTGCGGTTTTTTTTTTCTCAGTTTTTGCTTGCGGCCTATCTCGAGTAAAACTTTTTTAATTGGACAAATTCACAAACATTCTGAATGCTCTTTGAATTCTATTTGCTCTATTGTTTTATTTTACAGACACATTTAGTCTGATATCAGTCATATATACGGTTTAGCTCTGTTCTTTGGAATATTCGGGTTTGAAGGTTTTACTTAAAAAGACCCAAAAATCATATATGACAGATTCTGCGAGAGAGCGAACCACCTTTTGGGTCAACCATCACCAGTCGCGCTGAAACATGACATGGTACTTGATTTGACTAGATAAGTATTTTTTTAATTTTCCTCAGAACCGGTTTTGTTGACCAGTGGGCTATATGACTAAAATTATGTGGTTTTCGAGCTATAAAAACACGTATTGAGCAAAATGCTCATAACGTAGGGTCTTGTGGGTCAAATTAATTTTCCATATGCTTCAACGATAATGCCAACATTTTTGTGACATGGCCTACAGGTTGTGATGGGACGGTTAACCGAAAAACGATTAATATGCTTACCGGAAAATCGGTGATGATTGGACCTAAAAGTTGATTTATTCTCACAAAAAATATGTCATATGTATTTGTTGACTATTCCAACCATCTTTTCAACACATGCCTATTAGCCGGAGAGCCAGCGCTTAAAAACAACTTTGCGTTTTTAAAAGCTGGTTTTGTTACAGTTAGTTATAGTAGTTGTGTACACACATAAACTGTCGGTCAGTCAAGCGAATTGTAGAACAGGTGGCTGATATATGGTCTTAAACATGTCATAAAAAATTCACACGTATTCCTTGGACGATTCTTAGCATTTTATGCCATGCACACATTTTTCGTAAGATGCCTCCCTCTTGAGTAAAAAAAGCGTTTTGCCTCTCACGGGGCTGCTGACCAGTCTTGTTCTAACGTTTAACTGACGGACCGACAATATTGCTTTTTATATGCATTATACAATCTGTATAACAATTTTCAGCCTTTAGAAATTAATTTGATCACCATCGAAATTAAGACATGTTTAAGACCATATATCAGCCACCTGTTCTACAGTTCGCTTGACTGACCGACAGTTTATGTGTGTACACAACTATTGAACTATAACTTGATTTTCTGATTTAAATTCTCAACAACCCTGTATTTTGTGAGGTTTCATCAAATAATGCGTGAGCCAAAAAATGGTGCGATTTGGATGATGTTAAATGTATGACGGAACTCCATTACTTTTTTCTTCTCAAAATTTTCCACGAACAAACTTCTACCCTTTGAAAGCTCCTAGAACGATAAGAAAAATCCCCTTTAGTGGTGGGGAAATGTGATAAAGTATGTTCTAGGGATATGAAAGTTAGCGGAGTTGAGAAGGGCCACTAAGGGGTGGTGATAAGGGGTAAGCAGGTATGTTCGAGGAAAATATGAAAAGAAAAAATTTATGGAGATAGGTCCAACACTTCGTGGAAGTCAAATGAGTCAATTTTTGTAGGAAAGCTCCTTTTGGCGTGGATTTGAGAACGGATATAATCAGAGAAACAAATATTGGGTATTGGTCTTACATTTTACCTCTCTAAGGGCGACACGTGGGCAGCTATGGAAAAGGTTAACATATTTCAAAAATGACTTTGAATAAGTAACTATTCTTAATTTTTCAGCAGAAACAAAGTTTGATTTCATAATCGTCCATTAATCCATTTATCAATGTGGAAGACAAAACTTGTCCATCTTTTTTTACTATATTAGAAATGGAGTACAACTTTAAATTATACACCATTAGAAAGATATTTGTGTGTAGATGTGCATAAAGTAAAAATTATGTAAATATTTTGGCTTTAAGCTATGTAAAATTAAATACAAATTTTTCAATATTTTCAGCAACAAAATACACGGTTACATTGAGCTGAAAAAAGGATAAATCACAAAGAGAAAGATAAAAAGACTTTATGTGTTTTGTTTTTTTTTTTTCTTTTTTATATTTCGCTTGAGTTATACCAGGGATGATAAATGGGCTTTTTTATTTCGTACCAAATAGCAAAAAAAAAAAGTACTAAAAGTGTCCAAAAAGTACCAAAATTATTTCATACATTGTGGTCGAATTTTGACCACTGGGTGATTCTATTTTGAATTAAATTGCAATTGTTTGGCCAAGAGATATAAGTTTATTATGAGCTTATAATTTTTACAAACATACAGATACTTGCATATGAAATCATTTTAATTTTTCTAAAAAAAAGCCACTTGCATTTATTTATACGTCCAACAAGCCGGTTGGACAACGCCGCATAACTTATCACAATAAGTTGCTATATAACATTCTGATAGATTCACAATATTGATTTATTGTAATGTTAATCTAATCTAATAGAAATATGGTTACCTACTTTTAATTGATAACAAACGGTTACTTTTTTGCTATGTACCTTGTTAATATGAAAACTAGTCAAATTAGCAGTCACTTTAAATGCTTTCGAACAAGGCAATATAGGATGCAATTACATTATAAAATAAAGAAGTTTCATTTCAAATAACCATAGTTTTTTTTATGAAAATTTAAAACTACTCTTATAAATACAGCCATTAAGCTTATAAAATCACTCTACAGGTTTCGCTAGCAACTATCAGTTGTACAAAAATCATATAAAATGCGGAAAGCGCATACAGAATTTATTGCATCCTGAAAAATTTGATGCTATTTATTTATTTTAAATGTCAATGTTAAATGGATAGAATTAAATATAATAGTATTATATTCAGGTTTATACCTACATTTAAAACACAATACTAATTTGGATGATCATAACGTATATGCAAATAAACTTAACAAATGCTAAGTAATGATTGGAAACTAACTTTAAATTTATTAAGCCGTTCGAACACTGTTGAACTTCAAAATATTATTTGTCTAACTAAGACACCGATACCAAATAAACACATAGTGAGGTTACTGAAATACTGTATGAAATACGATATTGGCTAAAGCAAATACAAAAATTTTGGAGATAATGGTCTATAGATTGGAAACTGAATATTTATTTTTAATGCACGCTGGCGACTCAAGGTATAAGTCCCACACAAAGTCAACATACCTGCTTTGAGGGATAATTCCTCATGAAAAACTTGTTGCATTACTACCACTCGCAAAACGTAGGGTGTCATTCATATTGTTCAGTCAGCATCCTAGACAGTTGAATCGGTTTTTAAAACATTTGCAAAATGAACAAGCATTATTTAATTACGCCTTAACAGTTTCTCTTCTGTTTTTTTATTTGCGTAATTTCATAAATATTTCTTAAAAGTATTACGATGCCTTTGATGAAAAGTCATTATTATAGCAGAACTTCCAAATGTATATTTTCGTTTGTTTACTCAGCAGTTTTCATTAAAAATGATTAAATAATATGTACAAAATAATATTTTGGTACTATAAGGAAATTATTATTTTATAGAATTCTCCAACAGTTTTAAATACACGCACTGAAAAGAATTAGTCAAAAAATTGAGAAAAGTATAAATTATAACAATATATAAAAAATAAACAATACTATAAAATAAGTTTTGCTGTATACAGTAAAATCTTCGTTTACATGTAATCGGTCGAGTAATCTAAAAAATTGTTTGCATCGATTACTTTCTGGGTTGCAAAGGCATTAGTTTAGCATACGCATTTCATTGGGCGCAATCGATTAACCCAAGAAAACATTCGCTTACTTGTAATCGATCGAGTAATCTAAAAAATTATGTATTTGTATCGATTACTTTCAAGGTTACTTTTGCGTTATATAAGTACTAAATCAATGTAGTAGGACGTTAAAGATATATTTTGGGTTCTGTTTTGGGCCAAAAACTTAAGATTTTTTGATTTTTAAGTCATTTTGACGTTAATATTTGTTAATATTTAAAAAGAAATAAATAGTAAAAAGATAATTTTTCAGATAATATCTCCTCTGATGAACTTTTGGCCTAAAACAGAACCCAAAATATGTCTTTAACGTCCTACTACATTGATTTAGTACTTATATAACGCAAAAGTAACCTTGAAAGTAATCAATACAAATACATAATTTTTTAGATTACTCGATCGATTACATGTAAGCGAATGTTTTCTTGAGGAAATCGATTACGCCCAATGAAATGCGTATGCTAAACTAATGCCTTTGTAACCCACAAAGTGTTTAAGTGTTTCATGACTTTTTACAACATTTTAGTTTAAAAAAAAAATTTTCCACTCAAGGGTCCCTCCAAGGATATCGGAACCAAAAATTTAAAACAAAAAATTTTTTTCGTTTTTCTACGCGTTTCTTGACTTTTTACATTCAGTTGAAAAAAAATTTTTTCACCCAAGGAGTCTCCCTTGTATGTCGTAACCAAAAATTAAAAAAAAACAATTTTTTTTTTTTTTGGTTTTTTCTACTTGTTTCCTGACTTTCTACGATATTTTATGAAAAAAAATTTTTTCACCCTCTTGGATAATTGGTTTTTTTTGTGGTTCCAAAGAAAATCATATCATATCGCTAAATATTTAACGGACATAGCATAAATAATGTCCAAGGGAAGAATGGACGGTATCACGCCCTTAAAAAAATGTCATATCTCTGAAACTATTTAACCCACATACTTACATAGATGAGAAAGTTAACAATGTTTGGTATAATTAGAGATGCTTCGCCCTTTGTACAACAGAAGGTGTAGCACCGCACACCGGGAAATGCTAGTTTAGTTGAAAGTACATATGCTAATATTCATATTCTTTGCAAAAAAATCAGATTGCCGGTATATATCCTCTATATAAAGAAAGAATATACGCGAAATAAATTTTTAGAATCTGAGTTGTTCGTTAATAGCAGAAAAATGTATGTATCCTCCGATTTCATACTTTTCCCGCACATGGATCTTTTTAATATATCACCTTTAATCTTCAATTGTTTCCATAAAAATATGACTTCTTGATTATTATTAAATTTACAATTAATATTATTCCAATATTTGACATTTTAACTAAGTAATAGCATTTAATTAAGCAACAGCATCTTCAAACCTTGGCAATAGAGAAACATATTTTTTACTTTCCACTATATACTTATTTTAGCTGATTTATTTTAACTCATTGTACTATTATTTATTTTAGGGTTTAAAATTTAACTGACGTACAAAGTTAGATTTTAAATATAAAATTATTGACTTACTAAAACAATATGAATTTAATATATACAGTTCACATTTATACTTCTTTCTTAATTGTGTTAATTATAAAATTTTCTACATTTTCATAATTATTAACCCTTTCCGTGATTTTGTCCAATATATTGGACGATCGCTTTCCGCTATGTTTCAAAGCCTACTGTTACCGCTACATTTTTGCTATTCCCTTTCCAACATATTTTTAGCGTTGAACAAGGTTTCTTAAGTTTGTAAATGTTGATTGTGCTGGCATTCTGAAAGCCAAAAATAATTTTTTCCATGTTTTAGTGAATGTATATTTTTGGTTTTTTGATGGGCAATGTTCTGATAAAAATAATACATATTTCTAAGGCTCGGATCATTTCCAAAAAATTCATCAGTATTTTGACAAAATTAGATAATAGATTCGTGGTAAATAATTTTACAAAAGTTGTATGAGGTAACCTGTGGAGTGCAATTTATAGGTGTCCAATATATTGGACAATTGCTTTCAAAGGCTGCAGAGTATAAGTCATAAGTGTCCAATATATTGGACAACTGCATTCAAAGGTTGTATTTTTTTGTATTATTGTATATAAAAATATGGTTTTTCATAAGATATGTCATCAAATAAAACACTTTCTATAGTCAGATCATGGATATGACGTTGATGACAGATTTGAGGATCCGCTGCAGTGGTGTAGCTGTTTAGTTATATGTCTAAAATGCAATGAACTTCTTTGCGTAAAAAATACCAGAATTGCTTTCAGGAATTACACAAAAAAAAAAAAAATTATATTGCATGTTTTCCTCTTAATTTCAAAATTTTATCAAAGAAAATTTTCTTTATATTAAAATAAATACTAAAAAATTACTAAAACTAAGCTCTTACATCATCAATTAACTGAAAATTGGTAAGGTGTATTGAAAAAATTATGGTCGTTGCGAGTAATTGTCCAATATATTGGACACCTCATACCACCCACATTAGGCAACCTACCTCGATTTTTCTTTCATATTTGTATTTCTCGGCATCAAATTAGCCTTTGGGCCAAATTTCATAATTTTAACTTAACTTCTCGATTAAAAGCACGGAAAGGGTTAAATAATAACGAAAATTATAACAAATATTCGAACCCGGTTACTGTTGTATTATTTTGTTATATGCATATAAACATCACAAATTTATTTAAAATGCTACTTAATGCAATTTACTGTGACTACTACGCAAATTATCAGACTTTTCTTATGTGAATTGTTTTAAGCTCAGACTCAGTTCGCGGTTAACATAGTGGCACTAAGTGTATAAAGAGTGCATTACTTAATATTTTAATAAACCCTTAAAAATTTATTAGTATAATTCGTTTAAAACTTCGAGCTTATTGCAAAAGACGTACATATGTAAAACCCCTGGAGAATATCATAAACTCATGAAATAATTTAAATTTGTATTAGGGGAATTCCACAAAACATGTAAATCCCTAGTGATCTTTGAAGCTCGTAAAACTGTTGAAATTCGTATTAATTTTGACAGTTTTACGAGTTTACATATTTTACCAACTTTTTATACTTTACACTTTTTATGGAATACTCCTAACAACGTGAAATTCTTTTTTGCTTCAGCAGCTCAATTGATTAATTAATTGTTCTACTTTAAATAATTGAGGTTGAAGAAAAAGTTTAAAATCAATTCTAAAAAGAATCAAAAGCAACAAAAGTAAACAATAGCCATGTTCACGATCCGGTGCAAAAGGTCTTGCATCATAGCATTTGTAAATAGGTGTTGAAATATTTTGCTATACAACAAAAAAATATATAGGATTGAATTTACATTTGCATTTACATTTTCTATACTAAAAACCTATAGTCATTGATATCTACTCTTTGGTAGAAATCCAAAATTATTTTTCAAACATGAGGTACTTAAGAGGTATTTTCATTAAATATATTGAAAATTATAATGTCTAAAGCAAAATCTACAAAAAAATGGAGTATCGTACAACGAGTAAACGACAGCAGCGCTGTGCGGCAGGTCACAAAGGCAGGCAGATATGCAGGATGCACACTGTTTACGTTGGACGAAAACACTTCTAATATTGTTAAGAAGATCTATATTAAGGCAAGGGTCAACCGTTCTAAAAGGCCTGTTGATGAAAGTTATCAGAGCATGTTAAAAATATCTGAGAAAAGGCAAGAACGACAGCATTGTTAACAGCGAGCATTGAATATTCTCCGTCTGGGATATCTTCTCGAAAAAGAACTAAAACTACTACGCGGAGTGCTATTAAATTATAGGGTGGAATTAGAGGGTGAATGCACCCTTTACAGTTTTTTCAAAATATTAAGCGAAAGAAAAGAAAGAAAACGAATTCTTGTGTTTTTTTACTCGTTTGCCTATTACTCTTTTAGGGTCAGATATACATAGGTAAAGACATTCCACAATATAAAAAAAAGGAATAAAATTTTGTTTAAAATCCTTTATTTTAAAATTTCTTATGTCCAAACATTGATCGAAATATGGCAACTCAAACATAGAAATTTTGTTTATGCTGTCGGAAAAACGCTTTTTATTCAAAACCAAGGCGTTTTATGAAAAAAGTGTATGTGACAAAAAATGCTTAAAATTACTCATGATTTTTTTTTCATAGTTTTTTGGTACATTTTATAATTTTTCAGAACTTGGTAAAAAAAAGTTCCAAAAAGTTCTCACTTATTTCTTGGATGATTCTAAGCATTTTTTGCTTGATACACTTTTTTCGTAAGACGCCTTGGTTTTGAGTAAAAAACGTTTTTCCGACCGCATAAAGAAAATTTCTATGTTCCGTTGGCCATACTTCGGTAAATATTTAACCTAAGAAATTTTTCAATTAATTATTTTAAAGTAAATTTTATCTCCTTTTTTATACTGCACAATTTCTTTACCTTTCTTTGACCCTAAAAAAGTGATAGCAAAAGTGTAAAAAACACAAGAACTCGTTTTTTTTTTCTTTTTTGTTTCACAATTTTTAGTATAAAAAAATTTTTTTTTTAATTTTTTGAATAAACTATTTCGATGGCAAATTTAATTTTCTACAAAAAGTTTCCTGAAAAGTATAACGAAATTTTGCTTCGTTCGCTAGATATTTTGAAAAAATTGTTAAGGGTGCATTTCCTCCCGCGATTTCCATTCTCTTGTTTAATAGCACTCAGGGGCTGTCCATAAACTCCATAACGCTCCTAGGGGGGTGGGGGGTTCGAGCAAGCGTCACGCTTGGTGTATTTTATTTATTTTTCATATGAAGCTACCGTCCCATAGGGGGGAGGGGGGTTCAATATATCGAATTTTAGCGTCACGGAGTTTATGGACAACCCCTCAGCGGTTTTTTCATCCTTAATGACCAATTGACCGATTTCTGTAATAAAAACCCGTGAGCGTCTAACTTTGTTTTTAACATGTTTTTTACGACCTAATCAATAGTCTATTATACTGTCAGCTGTCAAACTATTTTCTTTTTAGGTTGGCAACACTTAACGCACAAACGGCGCCAAATTCAGAAGTTGGGTGAATAATTAATTACTACAAAAGATTCGTATTTGAAGTTTTTATTTATGACCAAAACCCTGGAAAATCGTCTTCTCTTGAGTTAGGCTGTTTTGTCAAAAGTCCACAGATATGAATCTCCATGTTAAAAGGGACTTTGAGTTGCTTGATTATCTTCATAATCAATGAAAGTATTTAATAACTTTTGACCAAATAGAGACTCCATCTGACGAAAATTCTAGAAAACTGACTTATGTCGAGTTAAGTTGTGTTGTCAAAAGTTCACAGACATAGTCTATGTTGCCATGGTGCATCTAAAGCAATTCTAAGTAACTTAGTACACGCCAAGATATAAAAACTTAAAATATCTTTCATTGTTAGATCGAAATTTAAAGCTTTAACATTCCATACCAATGAAATTTTGAAGCGTGTCAAAAAGTTTTCACGTTGTGACGTAACCCAAAGATGCAACACGTATAGGGTTGGCCGTAAATGTTCTTAATGAATAATAGTAGGTATGCGGCTACTAATGAAAATGTGTCTTCAAACAATAAAGAAAACTTGATACAATTTTATAAAAATCTATGAATAGAGCAGACAGAGCAGAGCAGAGCTTTTTTTATAAAACTACGTACTCATAATTAGCAGAAATAAGCTGTTGATCTGCGATAGCATTACTCCGTTTTGCTTGCACAAAACAAATAAGGAAATTTTAATAAACTTTGCTGGGAAAAATTTAAAAAAATTTTTATTTTTTTTAAATTTGACATTTACTTGACAGTATCTTTGGCGCAAAAGAATTTCATCTTCAAAGTTTTACTTCAACTAACGCTGCCAAAACGAAAGCCACCCAGCAATTTCACTCTCTGCATACGACGATTATTAGTAATAAAACAATAAAATAAGAAAAAGTACGAAAAAAAAAAAATAATAATTGAAACAAAAGTAAAAAGTAAAATGCAAAAATATAACAGAAAAGTATTTGTAAAAGTAATTTGTGAAAAAAGCGGATAACGTTGAAAAGAACAGGTCGGTCGTGGTGTGTTCGGTGTGAGAAATACATAAGTTAACGTACGGAAAAAAATACAAAATCAATTGAAAAATCAATAGAAAATAATTACAAAGCAAAATCGAAACCAAAAAATTAAAAAAAATATGCCAACAAATCACGTGATAATTCGCTAAAACCAAAAAATGTGCTACAGTGTCAAAGTTTAAGTTTTTGAGTACGACATTCCGATAGATCCACTTGGTGAATTCAAGTACCTTTGATTTATTTACAAAATAGTTAAAATATCTCAGTCCCAATGAGTTCTTTTGTGAAATGCGAGTACCTATTTTTGGCCAGCAGAGCACTACAGGGGTATAGTCCTCTACAAACAAGCGATGAAGGTAACTGAAACCAATATATATATGTTATCCATATCTTTATCTGCTAGAAATCGATAAGAATTGTTTTAAGAAACGCCAACAGAGATAAGGCTTTACTGCTGAAAAATGTGTACACTGCGAGAAATAACTGTGTGCAATTTAGTGAAAAAAGTGAATCTTCTTTGGTTGTTCAATATGTTAGTGAGCGGGAGACTTATATACACGTACGTTAGACAGATTCCACGTGAGAACGAGACAAGTTTTAGGTTGACCATCGCCAATTCCGCTGAAAGTTTTGGGCATGTTACTTTATTCGATTTAACCAGTGATTTTATATTTTACCTGGCTTTCTTTCTTGACCTATGGACCATGTCAGAAAAATGTTGAAATTTTCTTGTTTTTGAGCTTAAAATTATGGTGGGTGCAGAAAATTGCTCATTACTTCGGTTCCTATGGGCTAATTATAAAAATTTTTTCTGGATTATGTTGATTTTTATCAGGTTTCGAAGGCTGTAAGGTCTTTCTCATTATCTTGTATAGCAAGGGAAAAATTTTAAAAAATCTGAAAAGTAAAAATTCAAAACACAGCACTGTTTTCTTTAAATTGCAATATGTATAAGTATGTATTACGACACTAAAGCATAGACTAAGTTCGAGGCTGGAAAATTTGCAAAAAATTTACTTTGCAAAAAATGCGTTTTTGATATTT
This sequence comes from Calliopum simillimum, assembly GCA_951812925.1. NCBI lineage: Eukaryota > Metazoa > Arthropoda > Insecta > Diptera > Lauxaniidae > Calliopum > Calliopum simillimum. The sequence goes on from OX638372.1 coordinate 22,636,955, forward strand.
TTCTATACCATTCGATACTTTCCGAGTTTTTTCTTATTATTATTCTCATCAGTTAATTTATCATTTTGAAAATTGGAAGCGAAAAGATACGAATTTTATCACAAAAAATAGCTATGAATAAAAACAACGACTAAAATAATAAGATCAGATTGTTGGCCGAGCAGGGATCAGTCTCCACGTACTTGAAATTTAAAGAAAAAGCATCTGTCTGCTTCCTTAGCGCTGGGTTGGTTCAGATAATTGGGTCCACTTCTGACGAAATTAAGCTTAAATGTAACTTGCCGTATTTTCTTCGATATTAGCTCAGAAAAAATCCATCGATTCCTCGAAAACTTTAGAACCGCTTCCACCAATCCACTTTACGATTTAAAACACACTTGGCTTTTCGTTTAATATAAGAATTTAATTCTTTTTATAATTATACATTTATCGATGTTCAAGAGCGCCAATTTTACGTTAACTAATGAATTTATATATAACCAAAAACTAGTTCAGCGCAGCCAACGTACGCTGTCAAAAAACCACGAACACGACTTTCCAAAGTATCACTTTTCGAACATGAAACCAGTGACGTCATTTGCGGTTTTTGAAATCAATTCATGAACTCCAACTAACAGCGTCATAGTGGAAGAACACCCACTTAAAAATTCCGCTTAGGTCAGCCAGTTGCTGGCTCTTGTTCTACTACTGCAAAATGCACAATTAAAGTGCCTCGGAAGTTTTATTCGAAACTCTGAATGGTTTTGATCATCGGAAGAAGATACATACGAGTATGTAATATCGAGGCTTAACGCACTTTAGGCATTATTTTTATACCCTACACCCAGGGTATACTCACTTTGTCCTTCCGTTTGTAACGCAGAGAAGGAGGCGTGGCAGATATGGAAAAGTATATATATTCTTGATCAGCGTCACCTCCATAGCCATGTCCGTCTGTCTGGCTGGCTGGCTGGGTGGCTGGCTGGGTAACGGCTGTGTGTGGAAATACATTTTTTGGAAAAACTAAGCAAGATAATTCAATGAAATTTGGTACACAGCCTCCGTCGTCAAAGTTAGCTCGGGGGATTGAAAATGAGCGAAATCGGTCAACGGACACGCCTACCGCCCATACAAAAAATATCTTCAAAATGCAAATTTTGGAGTATATTTCACAACAATGCAACCAAAATACACATAAATACATTGAATTGTCAGCGCAAGCTCTGAGAAAAAGCTGGTCAAATTCGGACAAGAGGGCGTGGCACCTCTCATATAAGCAAAAGCTTCAAAACGCTATACTGAAAGCGTTTTTTGAGATAATCAAACTAGATTTGACTCGGACACTAAAAACTATAAATGCAAGCTTTAAGCAAAAACTGGATAAAATCGAACAAGAGGGCGTGGCTCCTCCCATATAAGCAAAAGCTTCAAAATGCTATTCTGAAAATATTTTTTCAGATAATCCAACCAAATTTCACTTAAACACTAAGAACTATAAATGCAAACTCTGAGAAAAAACTGGGTGAATTTGGAGGGCGTGGCACCTCCCATATCAGCAAAATTTTCAAAATACTGCTGTGTAGGGTATTTAGTGTTTGGCCAGGCCAAAGGTAACACCCTTACCAGTTCATTTTTTCATTAGTTCTTCACGAGTACACTTATAATTTTATTTTTGCTAAGCATTCAAGCAGCGTAAGAAAAGCGAACCCTTAAACCTGCAAATTTCGATAGGTGAGGGAATAGTATATAAACAATAACACTTTACTTAAGAAGCCTATGACGCATTCTGTTTCACTTAAGGCAGTGTAAACGTGAAACATTTTGTTTCGCTTTATCGTGGTGCTTCAAATGAAGTGTGACTGACATAATTGCAAAATAGAGAAAAATAAAGAAAAAATGAAAGTACTGTGTAAATAAATTAAAAACTTTTCGTTAAAACTATTTAAATTTATGAATATCGATATTTTTCAATATCGTCACATCTCTATTATGTCGTTTGTACTTATTTTATCCTTGTTGGGAATTATACGAGTTTGAGTATGTGTAATGGTAATATTAAGTGCAATCAAATTAAAATGGTATACTTTGTAAATGTAAAAACATACATATGACCCAAACAAATCCCTTCAATCCACTCCAATAAATATCATTTGAACTTCTAATTAAGTAGCACTAAATATTTAGTGGAATTTTAATCCAATTGCCACTTAAAAGTATTGTATATAGTGGTGAATAGTGTCATACCATACTTGTGTCGTTAAATATCAAAACTGCCTAAGTCACTCTCCGATAAAAAGGCAAAATAAAATAAATTTGAAATCAATTTAATGAAATTTATTTTATTTTGCTTACATATCAGTGAGGGACTTAGGCAGTTTTGATATTTAACAACACACTTCCACATTGAAGTAAGTGCAACTTTGAATTAATCTTCACTATTTACTAAACTTTATTATACTAGGATTTAAACCAAAAAAACGCAGTTTATTTAATTTCGTAAAATTTGTCTCATTTCATCTCACCCTAACCAAGTCAAGGAAAAATGTGAAGATAAAATCGAGCTGAGCTGACAAATAACATAAATCTTTTATGGTATTTTTCTTTTTAACGAATTTAATAAATTTTATGAATGTCAATTAATTTCGCTTGGGAAAATTCTGAATCAAACAAAACAGAAATTGTTTACAAACTTTGTTTACTACGAAGTTGTAAAAGAGAAAAAAAGAAGAAGAAGAAAAAAAAATGCGTCCATTCATTTGTAAATTATTTCGCAAAAATAATATCAGGGCTTTCTAGACAAATGATTATTTTTTAACCCTTATCATTTTTTTATTAAGTAAAATGGCAAAGCAAAACAAAAAATATCACTGATATCATAGGTATCATAAAACAATTAGGCAGATATTTCTTCCTGTGTTTGAAAAACAGATCAAAACAAAAGTCAATGAGTAAAGAAATTTTCAGAATTGATTACGTTGCTTTGTAAAAATACGCGTAATGTTACCAAAAAGTTTTTTTTTTTTTTTCAAAAAGAAGTAAACAAATAATAAATCGGTGATATTTGGGCTACAACGCAGTTGACGGTGATACCAACTATTGACCAAATTCCGCTTTTTAAAAATGCCAATAAATCTTATCTTTAAGTCATTTGTAGATATTTTTGTATATGAAAAATTTGGCTTTATAAAGCGGTACATAGTGGTAATGGATATTGTTTAATAAATATAATGTGCGAATCGTTTAATACGCGAAAACAGCATTGTAAAATACAATAGAATGACAATAGCATTGTAAAAATACAACAGAGATCTTTACACATGTTATTGTATTTGCATTGAAGTGTTGAATGTTGAATCGATGCGTGAACACACCTTTTGATAATTTTCCATTGGCTGCACTTCTCGCAACTTTTTACATGTAATTTTCCGAGCTACAAATAGAAGCACCCGTTAATCAGGTACTGTTTTTTGTGAGCTTTGACCTTGAATAACTTTTAATACTAATAAAATTCCGCAAATAAATTTTTCACGCTATATTTTTCATGCGCTAATATAGATTATTCCGGAGAAAAAATTCTTATTTTCCTGGGTCAAATGGGCATATCTACATGTTAGAGTTAATCAATTTGTTCGTAACTAAACTATTTTCGGATTCTACGTCAGAATTCTTAGCTAAAAACTCCTCGGTATCGGGTGAATTGGGCCGGCTAAAAATCGTTGGGTTTTTCCCTAAATTGCGAGATTGATTTTTTGCATTGCTATGACAAACTTGATACATTTTGAATGTAAAACATTTATCTAAATAATTTCACAATTGCCTGTAATTGAATTTTTTTATTCGAAAAGAATTAAGTTTGTTATGAATGATCCAATCTGTATAAAACGGGCTTAAAAAAAAAACTGCCAAGCTGAATTAAAAAATTCTTTCAGATTTGAAATCACCGTTTTTTTCTGCAGTATTACACATTTTTTAAAATTCTTAAGATCAAAAATATTTTGCTTATATTCGCGCCAGATGTAATTTCCAATAAATTTTGTAAGAGGTAATAACTTTGGAATGGTAAGCCGCATTAATGAATAGACCGGCGGAAAGGTCGTTTTATGCACTATGAAAAAAATCAAAAGTTTCCCAAGATTATAGCAATACAACAGATCATGCGGAAGTTCTAAATTTTCAAAACCAATAAAGCAATACAGAGAAAAACTCAAAACTTAAAACGCTTTTAAGCCACCTCGAAATTCACCGGAGAAGTTTTAAACTTACAATTTAACGTAAAATTTAAAAATTAATGAAATCAGTATCAAAAATAAATTGATCCTTTCTAATATATGTATATTAGGGTGACGCTTAATAAGGGTCAAACAAAATTTTAACCGGGCCACCCTTGTAAATGACTGAGAATAGTTAAAAAAAAAATCAGAAAAATACTGATAGCTCGAAAAAATCATTTTAAGGCGTGCCTCACAGCCTCTCTTTTTTCCCATTTCAATAAAATGAGGAAAATAACAGTCAAAGTTTTTGGGGTCGCTGATTACGATTCTGATGTCAGAATTAAAAAATTTGCAAAATTCGAGACAAGAGGTCGCCATTTTGGATCCGCCATTTTGAATTTTTTAATTCTGACATCAGAATAGTTATCAGCGACCCCAAAAACTTTGACAACCGTAGGAATGTCCAACAGATCATGAAAACTGTTCCAGGCGATGAATTTACCCTCAAAAAGCGATTAAATGACTCAAAATCACGTTAATTATCTCCTTCATCGTAAACGCAGGATAAGATAGAGGTCGAACATAATTTTTTCTTGAAACAACATATATCGACCTATAAATTTATCAAGGTTTTATAGTTTTCATTGATGAATTATTCCAGTAGGAAAAAAAAGAATGTTATTTTCCCCATTTTATTGAAATGGGAAAAAAGAGAGGCTGTGAGGCACGCCTTAAAATGATTTTTTCGAGCTATCAGTATTTTTCTGATTTTTTTTTAACTATTCTCAGTCATTTACAAGGGTGGCCCGGTTAAAATTTTTTTGACCCTTATTAAGCGTCACCCTAATGTATATGAATTAGTTTATACTGAAATTGGGGGGGGGGGGGGGGTGTAAACTAAAGATATATGAAGCAAAACACGCCAAGTGTAGCAAAAAATTTTTTTTGTCTCCGATTTCGCTCAAATTTGGCAATATGGTAGTCCCGGTGTGCAAGAACAATAATCCGGGAGGATTTGGTCCTAGTACCATTTGTTGTTAAAATACAGGGTGTTGAAGTTGGCGATTTTAGTAATTTTCATGAAATGGGTGTTTTTTCGAAAATTTATAGCTTACACCAATATGTATACTTTCATCGAAAAGTTGGTGGGCCATGGCAACATATGACTTTCTTATCGTGACAGATATTTTTTCATAATTTATTATCAAAATTTTAAGAAATCTCTGTTTTATTTTTTTGTCCAGTAATTTATTATTTTATTGAATTTATTTGGAAATTGCAGATCTCTATTAGATTATAGTTTATTAAAACAAAAATCCATTTTATAATGTATTGACTGATTAAGTGTAGTACAGTGCGCTCGCGATAATATGAACTAATTAAAACCAAGCCTTTTCATTTTTGCGAGATTGTTCATATTTACGAAAGTCAGTGAGGGTATTTCTTAAAACGTGTAAGTGCCTCAAAAACATCGTAAACTCGTAATATTTGTCAAAATCAATACAAATTTGGCATTAATTAAAAGTTAAAGATGTTTTCGAGACATTAACAAGTTTTAAGGAATACCCTTAGTGTGCTCGCGATAAAATGAACTATTTGTTCATATTTACGAAAGGCGCAACATTTAAAAAAATTGTTTCAAAATAAATATTTTCTGTTTAAAAACTCAAAAGCAACTTTTTTTCCACTTTGTTCGTTACACATATACAAAACGATTTAGAAATAAATTCGTATTCTGCTTCAAGTTTAAGAAAAATTATGTTAATGTTTTAGAGCTTTTGCAAAAAGTTCATATTTTGGAGTAGTCAATGGTAGGGAAAAAGTGTTCATATTTTGGGGTGTTCATATGTTGGAAAGTTAATATTATCGCGAGTTCACTGTATATAAACGAAAAAACCAGATTGACCATCTGCCAATGAAAAGCAAAAAAAAAAACCACAATTTAACTATATTTGCAAAAATAATAAAACAATGCGATAAAACGAATTAAAAATACTTAGATTATTATATTTAAAGCATATTTGAAGCAACAATCTAACGTCTACCACTTAAAATATTTATTTAGGGAAAGTAAATTATCAATTACTTAGTAGCAATATTTTTATAAAAGTATTATTAAATAAGATACATAAAGCTTAACAGTGGTAATAGTGCTATTTTCGGGCAACCTAAATAAACTTTAACAGTAAAAGTAGACATAAATTTCACTCAGTGAAAACATTTTCGACATTTGTAAGAGTTGCTGGTTCTATATTTAAAACTCGCTTCATTTTTGCCTAGACCTAGCACAGTATATTTTGTTTTACCCAGAATCTAGACACTAGAAACATAGTACCAATACCCTGCGCTGAGCCCTTGTATGAATCAAAATTTCATTACTAACGAGATTGCATTCTTTGATCATACTTATATCAAAGTCAATGACCTGCTAGTAATATTATATGTTTCCATAGGAAGTTTTACGCCCTCTTGTTTAGATTTAACAACATTTGATTTTAAACTTGAGCAAACTGTTTCTATATTTTAGTGAGCTTCGAATGAATTCTGTAATGCAACGCTTGCCGTATTTTTCACCTAGTCTCTGCTAAGTTAAAATATTTATGTAGAGTGTACATTAAAACGTACTTTACGCCTGAGCAGTTCAGCAAAAATCTTTTGCAAATATTATCATACCTGTAGATTTGCAATAATTTAACAAAGTTCAAGCACCCTGCGCTTAGATTTTGCATTGAATTATCGAATAAATGCTATAATTTTTGTCTACGTTTATGTTAAATATGTCATCGTATTAAAAACAAAGCAACTGATTGATGCATCATTTTAATCTTTAATATATTTTATATAAAATATATAAATAACTTATGTACATATATTGGGGAAATTTATAAACTTTATTTACATATTTATAATTTTTGTCACATATTTTTAATCCGATTAACGTGACATGATAAATAAATCAAATTCTAAAGTGTTTAGATTTTTTTAATGAACACTTGGGAATATATTTAGACTCAATTTGATTTTTGAACTATTTAAAGACATGGATGTATGACGTGGAAAATTGTAAACAAAGGCCAAAAAACACTTCAAAATTTTATTCCTCTATTTCAAAGGTAGATAACTCGAATATCTACTATGATCGTTGAAATCAAAGTTGTGGCTTGAGAGTTATTCTTATAATAAATTGATAATTTTAATGAAGTTTAAACTAATGATAGATATTAGCATGGAATGAAGTACCTATAAGCTAGTCATTGGCTATGTAGATACTCATGATGGAATTAGGAAGGCGGAATTGGATCATCAGCATTACGAAAAATGGGCAGTAATTGGCAAAAGCCGCGCCTATTTTTCAGCAACTCTAAAATTTTATTCAATTTTGCTCGTAAATTGCTAGTAGATTTTGCCAAAATCTTTAGATATACTACTTCTATAGACAAGTCTTTTTCGACACACTCTTTAAATACACTAAATTTTGAATCGCTCCAATATAACAGGTCATTCAATAAGTCCGTAGGATGACACATAGATGGCATTACTAGAATTTTTTTCCATATGATTTTTATTTAGTACTAACCTTCAAACGATACGTGTATAAATTTGAAAGCAATCGGACTATTGATTCGTGAGTTATGGTATTTTGTGTGAAGAAACTTTTGTTAGTAAAAAAAAAAAAAATGGAAAAAAGTGAATTTTGAGTTTTGATAAAACATTGCTTTTTGATGAAAAAAAAAAATACAATGGAAACCAAACAAGGGATTGATAAACAATATCCGAACTCTCCTCCATCGATACAAATGAATTGCTGAATTTAAAAGTGGTCGTACCAGCACAAATGACGCAGAGCGAAGTGGACGCACAAATGAGGCTGTTTTTCCAGAAAACATAAAAAATCCACAAATTGGTTATGCACGATTGCAAATTGAAGGTGCACGAGCTAGCTGACATTGTAAAGATATCAGATGGTAGTATTTTTACCATTTTACACGAACATTTGGGTATGCTAAAGCTCTGTGCAAAGTGGGTGCCGCGTGAGCTCACAGTCGACCAAAAACAACAACGAATTGATGCTTCAGAGTAGTGTTTGGACGCTGTTAAACCGCAATAAAATCGAATTCTATCGTCGATATGTGACAATGGATGAAACATGGCTTCACTATTACACACCAGAATCCAAAAGACAGTCAGCTGAGGCCTATTTTGACGAAAAAGAGAAATCGTACTATAAAAGTGGAATCGAAATGTTGGAAAATCGCTATACTCGTTGTATCGCCCGCGAAGACAACTATGTTGAATAATTAAATCGAGTTTGGTCAAAATTTTGTTTTTCTCCTACTTATCCTACGGACATATTGAATGACCTGTTATGTACATACATATTACCAATTCCTCAAATCATTCGCTTAAAATTTATTTTTTTAGAAGGCTGATTTTACTAAACAACCATTTATAAAAATGTAAGTAAACTCTTCCAAAAAAGAATTAACGAATCTGAATTAAATCAATATTTTGAAGAGGAAGTCATTGAAGACGCATTGTGATAATATTTTTGATTAATTCTTATGAGATTGTGTCATAATGTCCTCATGAACTAAAGAACAAACAACCTTTAGTTTTTGGTTTTTTGAAATCTTTTTCAATGGGCTTACTTGCATTATCTTTGGCTTTTTCAAGTACCGTATGCGTATCAGTAAGAAATAAATGCGTCAATACTTAAAAATCACATTAAATCGCACCGTATATTGTATATACATTAAGGTGGACGTTAAGTCCAAGGACATGATGGGTGGTAGTAAATTGGCAACAAATGTCAAAAAAATTATTCCTAATTTACAACAGAGAGACGAATAATAAATAAACCAAAAATATATATAAAATCTAAAAAAATTATGTAAAATTTTTGGACATTTGGAGCTAATTTACGATCATCTAGCCCTATTCTTCTCCTAGGAGTTAAAGGAGAATACATACATACATAGCATAACCTTGCGTTTAACGGCCACCCTAATGTATACACTTGTACTTGGTCGCGTTCAATGGCTAATTGAATGTCACAGAAGTAAGTAGTAGATTTGATTTTATTAATTGATAAATAAAAAATAAACGAAGAATGAAATCAGTTAAAACAAATAAATTAAAAATATAAAAATATTAAATAAAAAATTAAAAATAAATACAATAAAAAATCAATTAAGGACGTTTATCGCTATCGTTTTCGAGATTTTAACGTGATATGTATAAGTAAAATATTGGGATGTTTTTTCTGTTCAAAACACTTAAGCACGTGACACTAACTCTGAGATAATTTTAAGGAAATGGTCTACACGTATGTATCTATGTAGGTATATGTCTAATGGAAAGTTTTCTTCATAAAACTTAATGGCATGTGATAGATCGTATTGAATAGATTATAAGCTTCATTTGATTTGATGTTATCTGATATAAGTAGGTATGTATTTACAATATATGTATAGTAGACCGGGTTGATTTTGTATGAAGCAAAATAAAATCATCCCTAAACCTACTCAAAAGTTAGAGGGACTCTTAAAAATTATATCTTCCTCTTTTTTTTATTTTTTTTTTTTTCATTCTGAGAAAAACCAATGGAGCACTTTTGATTCAATTTTGGCTAAAAAAAAATGTTTTTTGGACATAACTTTTTTTTTTCATTACAAAATGGATTGTCATTGGTTTTTCTCAGAATGAAAAAAAAAAAAAAAATTATGCAGATATCGTTTTTAAGAGTCCCTTTTAGTTTTGAGTCGGTTTCGGGATGAATCAAAATTTTTACCCGGTCTAATGTATAGCATACGTACTGCATAAACTATTTTTTTTTTTCTTATCAAAGGAGTATTAGAAAAATTTTCATTGAATTTGGCCCAATGTTCTACTGCTTACAATGATGTATTGTATTTTGATGTAAAGGAATAAGCATAAGAATTTACGTAGGATAAGCCTTTGGTTATTTTCAAATATAATTGCAAATGGTTTTCACATTCATAACAAGAATTTGTTTAATTGCTGAAGTACCTTTGAAGCAAATTTAATCAACATCCTTTGGTTCATTTGCTTTTTGGTATAAGGGGCTTTGCTCTACTAAATGTTCTAAACGTGGCAAGGCCGCACGCTTTTTGATTTTAAATTCAGCTCAAGCTTCGGGTACAACGCGTGCGTTTGTAATTATATTGAAATAAAAAAGCATAATAGTACCAAAATAAATTGTTTGAATTTTGTTTGTGTGATAAACGTGATTGCTCACTTGTATCATCAAATTATTGATTCCAAAATTAGATGGTATACGTGTACATTCTCAGATTGTTTAAGCCAAAAAACCCGCAGTTAAAAATACATAAAAATCCAATCTTAGCTTTTGTTCGAATATTAAATTTTTTATTACAATGAATCGATTGAATTGTAGCGCATTGTTAGTAATTTAAGCGCAACATATCTTGTTCAAATAATAATGCCAAAAATCATATTAATTCTATGTTGTAAAGTTTTGCGGGTGAGACTAGACTTAATTTCACTTAATGATTTGACTATTCTAAATTTTGTTTTTTGTAGCCTGCCAAATATTTTTGATTACACAGCTCTTCAGAAAGAGGCAAGGTATTACAAAACAAAAAAAATCTTGAAGTTCAGAAAACATTAAAAAAAAAAACAAATGTTTGAAAAATATCGATAAGTTAAAAGGTGTCGAAGATTCAAATTACACTGTGGAACAAAATTTGGTCTCTAAAAGTTTACTCGGATCTAACGCTGCGGGGTGAAAATATAAGCCAAATTAAAAGACCATTTGGCTTAGTTTGCTCAAGTTGGCTCTTGTTTTCGAGAAAAGGTCGTTTGAATATGCCATATACACTTTTTTCGTGAGATGCTTTGTTTTTCTCTAATGCTGCGAACAGACTTGCACGTCATCACTATATTGTTCATAGCTTTTGAACCAATATGATATAGTTTCTTGACAAGTGGAGAGTGCCTACATTTTTTTATAGTTTTCTCAGAGGCGGAGAAGTTGACCTATGCTAAATATCTATAAAAAAAAAACAGTTTTACAAAATGTTAACTATTTGTTACAAAACATCATTTTGTTAAAGCCTTTTTTACGTTTAATTTCTTAGGTGGCTCACTTGAAAAATTTTTGCCCATATGTCACATATATTATATCAAAGTTTCGTATGGATCTCGGCTATAGGTCAGAAGTCAAAACCTGTGCATAAATCCACCACTCGAGTGATTTCTATTGAGCCAAATGTCGTAAAAGGCGAAAAATATCACTTTTTTGGGAATTTTGTGCTCTAACTTGCCAAAAATGCATCCAAAAGGACTGATTTGGTAATGAAAGTGTAGATATAAACGAGACAAACAAAACCCCATCACCAAATGCAATAAAACTCAGTTTACTTACAAGATAAAGCGAAAAAACCACATAGTTCAAGGTGCAATATTTAAACGGCTTTTTCCCGAAAACTAGAGCCAAATTGAACAAACTGAGCCAAATGGTCTTTTATATTGGCCAGTGTGGTATAGTCGGGATTCGCTAATGTGGTATATGAATTTTTCTTGTTATTCTTAACATTATTTGATTGCTGTTTATTTTTTTATAAAAACTATGAGTTTGAAAACAAATGTAAATGTTATTATGAACTTATTTCATACCTTTCAAACTTTATATTTGGTTGTATGGTTAAGTATACCACATTACCCTACTAATATGTACCACATTACCAGCCCACTTTACAAGTACTGATCAGTATATATACCACATTGCGCCACCATATAAGGTGCGTTTCATATATATAACGCCACCGCAAATTTGCTTATAATTTTTAAACGAAAGATTTTTTTCAATAAGAATGTTCGGCGCATTTGTTTGTAATGATACGAGAAGAATGTGTACGAAGCTAGACGGAGCCTCTGATAACGGTACATTTGTTTTGCTGCAAAACCTGAATTTTGCTCGTTTCACATTTATAACGCCACTTTTGATTTTTATGATTTTTTATTTATTTATGTATTTTTTATATGTATATAAGTTCTAAATAGTGTTGCCATGTTTCGAAGCAACTTCAAAAATACGATTTGGCATGCTCTTCATTAAGTTGTCAATAATTTTTTTATCAATTGCTTCCCATTCTTGAATAATTGTGGTTTTGAGCTCTTCGACCGTTTCAAATTGCCGATTTTCTTTATAAACGCGGCGAACTAAAATGCCCCACAAGTTCTCAATTGGATTGAGATCAGGGGAGCGAGCAGGCCATTGCATCAGAGCTATATTTTTTATTGTTGAACCAGGTTTCGCTCTCCCGACTCACGTGAATGGCCGCATTGTCCTGCTGGAAAGTCCACTGGGTGCCATTATTTTGCCGCATGAAGGGCAACAAACTGCATGCCAACACATTTATGTAGTCACAACTTTTCATTTTGGACGACACGAATTGGACTTCCAAGCAACCGGCAGCTGAGAAAGCACCCCACAGCATAACCCCACATATAACAGTGTTATGCTGTGGGGTGCTTTCTCAGCTGCCGGTTGCTTGGAAGTCCAATTCGTGTCGTCCAAAATGAAAAGTTGTGACTACATAAATGTGTTGGCATGCAGTTTGTTGCCCTTCTTGCGGCAAAATAATGGCACCCAGTGGACTTTCCAGCAGGACAATGCGGCCATTCACGTGAGTCGGGAGAGCGAAACCTGGTTCAACAATAAAAAATATAGCTCTGATGCAATGGCCTGCTCGCTCCCCTGATCTCAATCCAATTGAGAACTTGTGGGGCATTTTAGTTCGCCGCGTTTATAAAGAAAATCGGCAATTTGAAACGGTCGAAGAGCTCAAAACCACAATTATTCTAGAATGGGAAGCACTTGATAAAAAAATTATTGACAACTTAATGAAGAGCATGCCAAATCGTATTTTTGAAGTTGCTTCGAAACATGGCAACACTATTTAGAACTTATATACATATAAAAAATACATAAATAAATAAAAAATCATAAAAATCAAAAGTGGCGTTATAAATGTGAAACGAGCAAAATTCAGGTTTTGCAGCAAAACAAATGTACCGTTATCAGAGGCTCCGTCTAGCTTCGTACACATTCTTCTCATATCATTACAAACAAATGCGCCGAACATTCTTATTGAAAAAAATCTTTCGTTTAAAAATTATAAGCAAATTTGCGGTGGCGTTATATATATGAAACGCACCTTATACCACATTGCACCACCATATATACCACATTACCTGCCAACTTTTTGAAAACAGCTTTTTTGACTTTTTTTCAGATTTTGCTCAATAACTTTTTTTAATGAAATTGCACACATTTTATTGAAATATATTCTGTAGCCAATACTTCAATGATCAGCATTGGCTGAAATTGATCTAACGGTTCTCTTTCAAATTCCACCTAAACATTAGCTATACCACAATAGCATCAGTTCCCCTAGCATCGAAAAATCCAATAATAACTTATGCATACGAGAGAAAGTTTTTAAGTTCGCGGAATAGAATAAGGAGTGGAAATAAAAATACGAATTTATTTCTACTCCTTATCCATATATTCTTTTGCTACCCTAGTGCATTCTTCATTTGATTTTACGGGAGATTAGTCTATGAACTATCGTCGATCAAACAAGTCAATCGAGTATGGCGCTGTTATAGATATCCTTACTAAGCAAAGAAAATCAGCTTAAACCATACTGAAAGAGGTTTCATCCGTTTTTGGGGCTTGTGCCCGAGGCTTGCAAGTTGCATAACCTCTTTAAGTAAGTCAGGGACTCACTTGAAAACGACCCACGGATGGTCGATAGAGGTGAACACTCCGGAAATCATGTAAATTTTTAATAAGTGCAAAACTTAATATTGGATGATGCCCGATTAAAAAAGACACAGCTCGCAGTAAATGGTTCGAGTATCAGTTACAACCATTTTCAAAATTCTTAACGATATCCTCGATATGGCTAAAGTCAGCGCAAGATATTTGCCAAGAATGCTCACGAACCAAATACTAGAGTATTCTCCTTTGTTTTTGGTCCCTGTAGTAAAAAAAGGCATGGATTATTGGCTTGAATTGTTACTGGGGACAAAACTATTACCCATTCCCAAACTTGAAAAAAAAAAAATCTTCCCGGGTAGAAATTTTCATTGATGAAGAAGTGAAGGATTCAGTTTCAGTGTTCTTTCAGACAAATATATCTCCGCAAGTTCTTTAGTTTTGAAGACATAGTCAATTCAAGCTGAAAAATTAAGATACGAAATGGAATGACCAATAACTCCAAAATTAAGGACTAGATAATTAAGGATGGCGGATTCAAATTTAGCGGCTCAAAACGCGTATTAAAAGTTGAACGTCTTAAATTGTAAAATTTTTTTTTCAAATTTAGGACCACTTTTCGGTTTTTTAAAAGGTTTGAGATGCATCAAATATTCTCTAAAATGGAGCAAATTTTACGTAGTGCATATTTGTGTCAAAGAAAACATTTTTGTGCCGTGGGCGCGCAATTCCAAGCAAATGTTTGTTTTTCATACAACTTTGAACCAGTCTACTAGACATAGGGCAAAGGCGGGGATGTGGCACCACTGGGTGATATGGCATCCCAATCATTTTCAATACTTGCAGCTTTCATATCATTCATATATGGACACAGTTTGATTTAACTGAGCGAGAGACTTCGTGGTATGTTGTTCGTTTAGCTGTATTTGCAATAATAGCTTCTGTGTGGGATTTTTCAAAAAATTTTGGAAATGTAAGCAACTTACTTTTGTTTTGCATATACTTTTTTGCATATATACCCGCAGTGTTGGGTGATTTGGCACTTTATAGCATTTTTTTATAATGAAGAAAAAACATATGTGCAATAATTTTTATTCTGGTTGAAGTATTTTTTTTTTTTTGTTTTAAATAAATAAAATAATAAATTTGTGTTTAGTTTTTTTAAAAATCTCTTTTGATTCTGGTTTTATAGCGGCTTAACGAAAAGGGTGCCATATCTCCCGCGTTTACCCTATGTACACTTATGTACTTTTTTGACACTGAATCTACAACCACGGTCAGAGTTGCCCACTTACGTGCGGGATTTGAAATATCTTTGATTGATGTTGCAGAAATCGCTGTTTTCAGGCTATTGGCACAGTTTCAAAAAAGGGTGTATTTCTCTTTTTTAAAAGCATCGGATAGGCATAATCGCCTTCATTAAGCCATATATTTAAATTTCTCCAAAGCGGCCTTCACTTTTCGGCTTATCATCAAGATACCATTACTCTAAATTAAGGCCATAAAGCTCTTTAAATAAGTTCAAATCTGCTGCAGAATATAAAATATTTCCTACCAATCAGGGTTAAGTCCTATATCGAGACTGTATGCTGCGATACGGCAAGGTAAAATTTGAGGACAATGCTACATTTGTCTTTTGTCAGTTCAGTGTCCATCTGATCAATTGCTTATAAATTTAACAGCTTTTATTTGCATTAATTACATTATGTATTTTGATGAAAGTCCTTTTAATTTTCTTAGAATAGTGTTGTATGAAACGGAAATGATAAAAATTATGTCACCCTTGAATACTTCCTTCAATTTAAGTTACTTGTGGTTTGTATGTAAGCGCAGAGGGTTTTTTTTCTTTATTATAAAACATAAAACTTTACCTTGGTATTTTTTAATGGGTTTTTACAAGCCGTGATTTTATACTCGCGTGTATATTTTTACTTTCATCTTTTGTTTATTTTTTACTTTTGTTTTATCTGCCTGCAAGAGGTGTGTCGATCGGTGTCGTGTAAAATATGTATCAAAAAAAAAAAAAAAAAATAATTCAAAAGTTGACAATACGAGCATCATATTCATCTAGGGGATTTACTTACCAACGATTTGGTATCGATGACACTCTAGATGCATAAAACCGATATATCCGTGCATACAATGTAAAATACCTTAAGTGTGATTTACGATACGTTTTAATTAACTTTTTACTTGTCTATTCTGAGTGAAAGCTTAAAATTCTGCGCACGTAATTATATACTTGAGCACTTGAAAAAGAAAATCGTTTTGAAACGTCACTCAAAACTTCATAGCATTTCTAAGCAACTTGAGTAATTTTTTCATTTACCTTTTTTTAAAAAAAAATTAGATAATTGTTGAATTATATACGTAGGGAGAGACCTTGATGACGATAGTAACACTTGAGTAGGGCTTAGGAAGTGTAGTGTAAATATAAAATTGTAAACAAATTTAACAAAGGAATCTGGTCATATATGAGTCCACCGGATCCAACTTTTTTTAGATTATAGCACAAAATTTTGCAACAGTGTTGCTTAGCGATAATTTAGTTGGAGTATTTTCGGAGCATTTCAAGGTAGATTAACTTATGCGGGACTGCAAGTACATAATGATCCCTATGCATGTTTTCGTTACTTTTAGATACCACGATGCTCTGGTGATTGTTCTAAATATTTTCGACTGAGCCCTCTGAATGAGTGCCAGCTTTTAGCTTCCCAATGTGCACAAAAACGGATGAGGATCCGTTTCGAATCCATTACGAGTTCATAAAGGTATAAAAAACGTAATCCGCGGTAACGGATCCATTTCAAACCCGTAACGTACATCAAAAACGAATTCAAAACGCTTTGTTTAGATAGAAAAAAAAAAACATTTTGAAGCGCTTATTAGCGAATAAAAACAAATTAAATTCCGCAGTGCGGGCCCGTTTCGAATCCGAAACTTATGTTAAAACGAATTCAAAACGGATTTGCTTTTAAATATGTTTTGATGCGCCTATTAGCAATTAAAAAATAATAAAAAGAAAAAAAAGGAAGAAAAATAAAGGGTAAAAATCCACCTCTGGTAGGATTCGAACCTGGGCAAATCCGTTTCAATTCCGTAAATACTTCAAACACGAACTCAAAACGGATTTGCTTCATTTAATTTTTATGATAAAAAAAATATTTTTGATTTGTTTTTTTTTTTTCTTTTTATTTTATTGCGTATGATTTTTTGTAAACTTTTCAAACTCTGTTTGAAAAAATGTTTTTGATTCCAAATTTGAGTATATAACATTTTTTATCAAAAGAAGGGAAGAAAAACAACACAGAATACTTATAAAGAACAACAGAAATTTGTTTAATATACAAACTTTAAATCTCAATATCAAATAAGTCTACATCAGTTAAATAAACATCATATCGGTCAATAGCCTAGTTGTCTAACGTCTCGTGTATGAAAGAGTAATACCCCGGGAGCCTGAGTTCGACTCCCGGCCGGGCTAGTAATTTTTTTTTTTTTTTGTTATTTTGCTTTTTTTAATTAAAAATAAGCGCTTCACCCTGTTTTCTTTTTTTTTATAAGCAGCATTAACATTATTAAAAGCGAATCCGTTTTGAATTCGTTTTTGATGTACGTTACAGGTTCGAAACGGATCCATAAAAGAAGAAAAAACGATTCGTTTTTTTTTAGGAATCCTTCCCGCAAACGGATCAGTAACGAAAATATGAACCCGTTGCGGATCCGAAACGAGTCCGTTTGGCACACTGGGTTAAGATATTTTCTCTTAGCCACAATATGTTTTCTTCACGTCAGACGTTAATCTACATAAATAACTGCCAAGATATTGTAGGGTCATTGATATCACTGTACTTTTCTTCATAAATACTCGGTATTTTGTGACTTTTTTTTTTAGTTTCGAAAGGTAACCATTTTAATTTTTTTAAAGAAATGCAAATATCCCCTTACTAAAAATCCCCTACAACTGTCATTTAATAAATTTTTGTTTGCATTTTTCTCGAAATTCAAATGATTGTTATACGGAGCGCTTGTATCTATTATGGCCTGTGGCAATATGTGAAATTTTGGGGATTTTTATGTTTAAAGATAAACTAACATTATCAGAAAGAAATGCTTAAAAAATTTGTATGCGGTACTAACCATTGTCGGCTTTCGTTGCGCCCCACACTGGTTCAAAATTCAAAAAAGCTGGCCAAAAGTCGAAAAAAAAAGTTTTTTTAAACTAACTTTTTATGGACCGTATTGTCTAACAGATATTCATAGACCTCAAAAAATTTATAAGAAAGATCCAGGTATTCCTAAAATGCTCTTGGGATCTCTCCAAAAGTACGCTTCTCAGACGAATAATTCTGTGAGTTAAAAGTAAAAATTTAATGTTCACAATAAAAATTGTGTGGTTACTGTAAAACTAAACCGATTTTAATGTTAGAATGTGGAATCTCTTTGTAAAAGAAAAAAATATCGAACCTCTATATTAAAAACTTGCAATAATTTATACTTTTGCGTTAATTGTGATTAACATAAAATCAAATTATTTCACAAAATCAGTTTGCAATGGTTAAGAAAAAAGCCCAGAACTAATTTATACCACGTCATACCACCAAGATTTTTCGGATTTAAGAAGATTGAAACCTTTTCTAACACATATAAAAAAATTGAGGTGCCCTTTTTTGCCCCTTTTGTTTGACGCGGTTTTTTCTGAAGCAACCAGAGGAAAATTTAACTCATATTGCTGGCCAATTGTCAATGTAAGATGCTCGCCCGAAATGAAAAAAATTTTATATTATTATACAGCTAATACTCCATGATAAAGGAATCTAAAACCCATTCTTATGTAGATCAATTTAACGTTGCACACAACTCTATCAAAGTTAAAGTTTTGAAATAAATTTTTAAATTAGATATAAAAATTGTGCAAGTGTTGTTTTTCTGCCATTTCAAATCCGCCATTTTGTTTTTTAAAAATCTAATATTAGATTCGGAATCAGTGACCCCAAAAACCCCCGAGTAAATTTTTTTGTTAGATTTGGTTGAATATTTATGCAAGTCGTCCGCCATTTTGAATCCGCCATTTTCTTTTTTAAAAATTTAACATCAAATTAGTAATCAGCGACCTCAAAAACCCCCAAGTAAAAAATTTCGTCACGAAACTTTAATTATTTCGACTTTTGGCCAGCTTTTAGGGATTTGGAACCAGTGTGCGCCCCTACAGTTACCGAAAAAACTATGTGTGTCAAGTTAGCGGGGCAACTTTATCGGATCAAGTCGGGAGTAGGCTTGGAATTTGCAGCTATTTTGCTGTGGAAAGAATAATTTTGCAGCTCGAAAATTTTAGGGTGTTTCGATAATTTTTAATTTTTTTCAGTGTAAAAATGAAAAAAAGAAAAACAAGAGCTGCAAAATCATTCTCTTCACAGCAAAATCACAGCAAAAAAGCTGCAAATTCCAAGCCTACTCCCAACTCGATCCGATAATGTTGCCCCGCTAACTTGACACACATGAAAAAACTTAGAGTACCACTGGATGCTTTAATATTGTAATGACTTGACAAAAACAGTATGATTCAATTATTTCAACAAAATTTATTAATTTGCTTGTAATGAAATTTGAAGGAATGTACGAGTACAAGTACTTTCATTTGTAATCAAATTCAGAAAACAATTGTTAAAAGATATTGACGACAAAATCATTTAACGATAACTTTTTATCTAGCAGGTGAAAGACATTATTTTCTGTTGAAAAAACACAATCGTACGACTAAAAGTCTTGTTGCATGTTATTGCATCACGAAAATAGGGTTGCCATAATGTTTCCAAATAAGGTAGTGAATTCAAATTTTTCCAAATCAAATTTAAAAACTTTTAACATATTTTTTGACATATATCTTTAAATGTTTTATCCTTAGTTCAATACATTGCATAGATAAATTATTTGTTTAATTAGAACTTTTGAAGAACCTAACGCAGTTACTATGCAGCTGAGAATTCTCTCTACGGAAAATATGAACGTTAGTACATAAATAGTATGTAGATTCCTACCAAAAAGCGGTATAAAACGGCGTGTAAAAGTCAAAAACTTGATATTGTGGAGAAATACACAAAATGTATTAGGTGTGTGCATTAATTTCCATCGTTTTTCAAAAGATGTCGCCATCAATTCATGGTGACTTAAATGTTAGATCAGAAACGTCATATCTGAAGCTTAGGCATCTGTCAACAACTATGCATCATTAGATTTGAAAATTTTCATCCGCATCATAAATTTTACTGTGCTCCAAAATGTCCGAGTTCGTGCCGAAAAAGCAACATTTGCGGAAAGTTTTACTTCACTACTATATTTCAAAGAAAACAGCTGCCGAAAGTCATCGCATTCTTGTAGAAGTTTATGGGGACTATGATCCAGCTGAATCAAGCTGTCGTGAGTGGTTTCGACGGATTAAAAGTGGTGATTTTGATGTCGAAGACAAAGAACGTCCTCGTCAGGAGCAGCTAGGTGTGATCCATTATGAGCTGTTGCCAAGTGGCCAAACCATTAATGCTCTATCGTCAACAATTGATCCGATTGAAGCAGAAAATCCAGGCAGAGCGACCAACGTATGCGACCAGACCCGAGTCAATCATTTTCCACCACGATAACGCTCGGCCACATATTGCTGCCCCAATCAAAAATTACCTGGAAAACAACGGATGGGAAATTTTGCCTCACCCGGATGCAGAATGCCCTATCAGGAATACGCTTCACTTCAGTTCAAGATATCGAAAATTGGCTCGATTCGTTTTTGGCCGTCAAGCCGGCGCAGTTTTTCTGGAATGGAATCCATAAATTGCCAGAATGATGGGAAAAAGTAGTGACTAGCGATGGGCAATACTTTGAATAAAATACATTGTACCATTTTCTTTAAATAAAGTCTCAAATAAAAAAAAAACGATGGAAATTAATGCACACACCCAATACTTAAAATATTGCCTTAAAATTATTCCTAACAAAAAATATTTTCGAGACGGCAGAAGTCCAGAACTCTGTTTTTGTATCTTATACAAATTAGAAAAAAAAAAATACTATTTCATATCATCGTTATTATTATTGATTACGTTTTGTTCCATATGGTCTTTAAAGTGATAACAGCAGGACGACAGACATTAAGGCCTCCAATTTGCGTTATAAACCGTTCTAATGCGTGGTTTTTGCAAATAAAGTGAAATGGAGTTTCCATCATCCCTACTAAAGTTAGAAATGCAAATTTGCGCAGATCTTTATTCTAACATATTAAAGGCTTGCTAGAAAACTACATATAATGTCGTGTTACCATGTTAAGATTTGCAAATATCTTGTACAGAGAACTATCTTATGAAAAATTTGTAGTGCTAAAAATTTTCTACAAAAAAGATTAAGAAATATTTTTCATACGACTAAAAGCTTAGGAGATATCCAAATTCAAACTTAAGTCTAGCTCGCTTTTCCATATCAGAATATGTGGGGCTTATTACTACTCAAATTTTGAATACTCAACAATCTTTAGAAATTATTTCAAAACCAAGACTTAATGTTCAAGACCAAGACTCAATATCAAAAGCAAGACCAAGACTCAATGTCCAAGACCAAAACTACTATGGTCTTGGTCTTAGTTTGCTCATCACTAGGATAGGTGGTATTTTCAGACGAGACCAAAAAAGAATCAGGATACAGTCGTGATTGCATATGAGGCTTTAAGACTCCATATGATAAGTTAAACTGTTAAATTTGGTAGAAGCAATATAGAGTTGTATGGTGTCTTGGGGCTTGGGGGGTTTGTGTACTTATTTCGGGTAGAATGGCGGCTAGGCATGCGCTCATTTTACGATTTTCTGATTTTCGTTGATGCCGACCCCTGAAATCCTTCTAATGGTCATAAAAACAAATACTATGAAGTTTCACGGCGATCGGATAACGATAACCCGGCCCTCAAGAGAGGTCAAGGTCAAGTTGAGGTTTCAGGCAAAAAATAATGAAAATTTTTTTTTAACTTAATTAAATAAGTCAAAGCATAATTTTATCTTATAGCAAATTACCTTTCTAACAAGCTATAATTGTTTAAAATCGGGTAATAAATACGAATTCTATGAATTTTTCTTTTATCGACATTAGCAAAATTGTCGCAAAATGCCATACTACTAATATGGAAAATTTATTCATTAAATTTATTGTGATTTAATTGATTTTGGAAAAATTTAATGTTAAATTGATTTTGGAAACATTTATTTTCATTTAGAAAAGGATTAATTTGAATGCAGATAAGGTTAATTTGATGTATAGCACTAATTGTACAAATGCAATAATGTTCGAAAATTCGGAAACATCAGTACTAGTAATATCCCGATAGGTAGGCAACCCTATAAAGTACAAAAAAGTGATGAGTCACTAGCTTGCAGCACTTCTGTTATCAGGAAGGAAATTAGCCACTTCTTAAAATTGGCAACAACAATAACAACAACAATAACTAACTAATCATAATAAATATACTTGAAAATCGCAGAACAACAATTAATTCTTATCAACATATTTATTAAAAAAAAAAATACTCGTCAAATCTTAGGAGAGTAAAAAAAGTGCGACTGATTGATTGATCAACAAATGTGTCAGTTAATTAAATTCAACCAAATGATTTTTATTAACAAAGAATTAAATGTTATTATCGTATTTATTGTTGCAGTTGTTGTTGTTGTTGTTGTTATTACAATACACCTGACGGTTTTGGTTGGTTGATTACCGTTACTACTTCGGATATTAATCAGTAATCAATCGGAAATCACTGATAAAACCTCACTAGTAAACGAAAAGAGTAAAGCACAGATTAGTAACTGACATTTGGTTGTATGTAAGCTGTCAAAACAGAGAATAACTAGATCTCTTTTGCTATCACGCTCCCTCTCTCCCTCTCCATCTGATAGCACTTACTATCATCATTCATTCATTCATTATTTTATCTACCGATCAATACGACCGAGTGACGGACTCCAATCGTAGGTAAATCGTTGCGCGTAATCGCAAGCTTCGCGCGCATCGGTACAACAGAGCATAATGGGTTGAGTTGACTAGCGGATTTTGGTAGTAAGTAGTTGATTGTCAGTAGCATTGTTTCGTTATAATACGCTGTGTTTAACGCCTTTGGATACTCAGTTGACGAGATTCCGGCGTGCGGTTAAGACGATCTTTATATAGAAATATTACAAGAAAAAACATTTTATTTTGATTTTACAAATAAATTTATGCTTCAATTTGAAAAAGTTCATTGTCGTTCTTTGATGGTAAACGAAAATTTGAGCGCGCTAATTTCTCAGTTTATCAAAGTTTCAAAAATAATACAATTCAATAGACTTAAAAAAAGAAAGCCGTGAATTACAAAAAAAAAAAAAAATTATACTGTGAAAAATATAATTTTAAGTTTTAAATAACAAAAAAAAAAAAAAAAAATTTTTATTGAAAATCCAGCAAAAGTAAGAAAAATACAAATTCAGAAAAGTGTATTTTTGCAATTGTTTTAAAAATTAAATCAATATTTTATGCTTCGAAGCAAAGAAATTATGAAAAGCTTAAAAAGTACAGGGCAAAATTAAGAAAAAAAGTCTTAATAAAATATAAGAATAAAATTTATATTTCATAAAAAAAGTGAAATTCAGCCCAAACTTAAGATATATTAAAAAACATAAAATTTCTTTAGATAAAAAAATAAATTAAAAAATTTTGCCTTTAATTATAATATTTTAAAAGTTTCTTCCTGAGCAGAAAATTTATTCTAAATGTGAAAAAGTACAAAAAAAAATACAAAAGTTACATGTTACATTGAAATAAACTTTTCAAGTGCAAAAAATACAAATTATGTATTAAAAACAGTCAACAACACTGGTCAAAAGTAACCTTTAAAAGAACTACTACATTAACTATTTAGTTGCGCTTTAAAAAAACTAAGCATTTCATACTAACGCATTAAATTATTTATGCATAATATTTTTTGTTCATGGACATTTATTTTGAAGTGTATTGTTTGAATGTTGAAGAAAAAAAACTCATTAAATTTTTTATTGTAAATTAATAAATACTTGAAAGGTTTGTGCTTTAAGAGCATGCGCGCGCAGGCGCATTAACAGGTACAATAAAAAAAACTATAACCATGCACATACACACACACAAAAGTGCACAGAAATGCAAGAATTATTTTGGGTGAAATATATAAGAATTAAGTTTGCCAGTAGATACTCTTACTGACCACTGTCTTTTTTGTAAATATAAAACGCTAGAAAAAAATATTCAGGCATGTTCTGAAATCCAATTCGGAATCGGAATGAATCAATTTCCAAGAGCTCCACATTTTGATAATTAACACCAAATCGGATTTATGTTTCGGTAAATCGAATAGGAACCATTAGCAAATTTTATTTGTTGAAAGTCAAATCTGATTCCATCTTATTTATCGCAATGCAAAGCTCTTGAAGATTGCTTTCATTTCGATTCCGAAGTAAATCGGATTTCAGAACATGCCTCATTATAATTTTAAATAATTTTTTCAAAGTACGGAACTCTGCAAAATTGT
This sequence comes from Calliopum simillimum, assembly GCA_951812925.1. Lineage (NCBI taxonomy): Eukaryota > Metazoa > Arthropoda > Insecta > Diptera > Lauxaniidae > Calliopum > Calliopum simillimum. The sequence continues at coordinate 22,661,481 of OX638372.1, forward strand.
TTTTTCTCGAAGGTAGGTCCCCCTACTGAACATACGCTAAACATTTTTAAGATCACAGCGGGAAGTTTAAAAGAAATTTGTGCAATGAAGTTTTGAATTTAGTCGGTTTATTCTTGCACGGCGAAACAAAAAATAGTTCGTACTTTTTCATTTCTCGTTAATTTTACTATGGTGACAACTCCCCAATAAAATAAATTTTACCTTACTGTTTTAGAAAATTAAGAATTTTCGAATAGCCATATAGCATAGTATTTTTTTTTTTTTTAAAAATTGAAGTGATATTTACCTTCCTGTAAAATTTAAACAAAAAAGGAAACGAACTGACTAGGATTCGAACGGGGTCGGACGGATAGATAGAAAAATATTATTTTAACTAACAATTACAACCTTTTTAGACCTCTACCTACATGATGAAGACGTATAAAATTTGTACAGAGTTGCAACGAATAACTGTTACTAAAGTTAAGTTAAAAATAAAGGAATCCGTGATTGGTTTTGATGAAAAAACATATTATTTTTATTTGAAGACATATTATCTTTACTTTGTATTCATTCATTTCAAACCTTTCACCCTGAATTCTTTTTGCCAGCCGTAAACGCTTTGGGAAGAAACCGCAAGCGGCACGCACGACTTTGTCGTGTATTTCGTTCCATATCTTCTGTAAGCGCCACATGAATTCATCTTCCTCCAGAGGTTTTATGTTCTTCATTTTGTCCGTCATAAAGCCCCATACATAATAATCTAATGGATTCAGATCCGGGGAAAGCGCGGGCATTCATCTGACGAAATAAAACACGAAAGCTTGGCTTCGCACCAGTTGTAAACACTTTAAGCTTTGTGCGCTCGAGCTGAGTCTTGCTAGAAGCAAAATAGTTCACACATGCTTTTTCAAAACCTCTTCCAAATAGTAACTCGCGGTTACTTTGAAGCCTTTTTCCACAAAGAGAAGAGAAAGTTTGCTTTTTTCTAAAATCGACTTCCATACCATGACGGATGTTACGTTTTGATAACGTTCAACATATCGAATATATGGAATATGGGCCTTATCGCCTGCATACATGCGATCATTTTAGGCGTTGTGGCTGTCTTGCATCAGCATTCGTTTCTCATCAGAAAAAATTATCTTGCAACTTGTGTGCCGCCGAAGGAGTTCCTTAAGTCTCTTCTCTTCCTTACTGCTCTTCCATTATTGTTTTGCGCTCTATAAGGCTATGAATTTGCTCTTTCTTAAATGCATTCATCTTCAGATGGTTTTATGGCACGCAACTATCTATCTGCCGACTTTTGGTGCCGATATAGCACAATTTCGACGTATTTGATCGAATACTTACTAAACCAGTTCGGGAGATATTACGGAACTTTTGCGACCGGTCTTTTTCGTAATTTTAAAGCTTACAGTTTTCTTAAATCACGCTAATATTTAAGATTTACGATTTTTTCGAGATTTTAAAATTTTTTAACCCGTTTACGATGTTACTGTGATTTGAAACTTTCATATGATATTTTACTACAAGCTCTCGTTTAGAGTAAATGCTTCTCAAATTTTTCGCACTAAAGATTACTTTATCAAACTAGTCTCTTATTAACACTATTGACTCAAAGAACTAACAAGAAAAAATTCTGTGAGCCGGGACCTGTTGGGAATGCCACAGTAACGCTTTGAAATATAGTAACAGTTGCCACGCTGCATAAAAAGCAAATGTCTGTTCAAACGTAAATATTTTTACTAGAATTATAAAGTAAAAATAGTTATACATTTTTTTTATAATTTACTCTACGTATAAGGCAATTTAGGCAGCTTAGAGTAAATATTACTTTATTATTTCGCTATATTCAAGCGTTTCATATTTGTATTTCCAAATATCTTACAACATGCAAAGTGTTAAATAGCACCGGAACCATATCAATATGAGGTCATTTCTTTCCTTTGGTATATGTATACCAAATAATAATGCCACGAAACGAATAAATATGTTCATATCTCGCGGTTGAGGTTAAATTTTTGGAAAACCTGGAGATTTAGTCAACAGTAAGACTCGTTACTTCCTCCTATCAATTAAAGAGTCGAAATAGTTGTGGAAGTACCGGCGCTGTACATTTGCTTTAGTTTTAGGTAAACAGGGTTTATTGGACAGTCGATAAGCAAATTTTTCCAGATTTAATACTTGAAATAAATTCTTATTTGAATGACTTATTTGCCTTAGGTTTTGAAAAAGAAAGAAGTCTCATTGCTTCACAGTTCTGTAGTTCCTTTTCTTCAAAAAATTTTAAATACGAATATATGAGGGATAAACTTAGAAACAAAGTTAACATTCTCCACTTTAGTGGTTTTTGTAAAAGGTAACAAGAACCTCACATATTTATGACGCTGTATGTAATGCTATTCAGTGGAACAGAATTGGATGAAGATATAAAGAAATTTTGCACCAAATTCACAAATAGGTTTATGGACAAATACGATAAGAAATTTATAGATTACTATGTTCGTATCCATTAAATGGATATTGCTACGTTTGATATAATCGTTTATGGTATTGTATTGGAAAACCTTTGTTTTTTTAATACTTATTCAATTTTTTGTGGTCTCTTGGCTTTTTCTTTTTTGATTCGGAGATACTTAACAATCATTCAACTCCATTATTAAAGTTTTGCAAAGAAATTTTGCTTGAGGAGTCCGTTTAAGTTTTGAAGTTGTCGGTTATTTGACCGATATAATTTTTTTTAAATTAATGCGATTAATTTCACACCAGCAAGAAAAAATTTTGTGAAAACAGAGCAAAATTTTATTCATTTCTAACAAAATGTCAGCCAATTCATATTATAATATTTCTTTTGTCCCTTTGAGGACTGATAACAATAAGACCATTGGTTTTGCGAATTTTGAAAAATAAAACAAAGAAAAGTTGTTCAGAATAGTCCCAGGAATCTTACAACTTCCGGTGTTCTACCGATTCACAACCACTCTGTATAATATTGAAATTAGTAAAAAATTATAGTTTCTTTGAAATTTTTTTTTTTTGCTGTTTTGAGACAACTGATTATCTACAAATCAAAAGTAACGTGACGTGTAAATCATTAAATCGTTATTCAAAGTTATTCACATCGAAATAAATATAATCTACTTAATATTGAGTTAAATGAAACATGCAACATATTTTTAAACATGGCATTACTACCCTTAGCTAGTAATAATAATATTAATTAATAATGTTGGTAGTACAAAAGATGCATAAAACATCTAGCGTCGAATTCAAAATTTTGACATTAAATTTCATATAAAATTTTTATCTAACTAAAAGTTAAATTTTAACTGAATATCGTGAAAACGACACTTAATGCTTTTTAAATTACATACTACGTACAGCATTTGAAAGCAATTTGTTTGATGCAATGAGAAATAATTTTATTTATTCATATGAGGTTCTTGTGTATAATAATAGGTCTGTTTGTTTTGTGATAATTTGTAATAATTTTTACAAATTGTTACTGAAACGCGTTCGTTTTACCCAAAAGTCCAGCAACGAGAGAGAGAAAGTGTAAGAGTAAATTGATAGTTTGTTAAGAGAGAGCTTGCAAGTTTTTACTGGATAAAATTTTACTAGCAAAGATTGTCCAGTAAGAAAACATAAGTTTTTGACTTTTGGCAATATTTTTCATAAATAAAATCTAAATGTGTTTAAAACAATTTTTCCAAACAATAAAATAAACATCATGTTGTGATTTTTCATATTCAGCTGGTCAAATTACCGAGTAACAACATTTTCAGCGTTTTTCATTTATGCATAATATTGCCAAATGTCAAAAACATATGTTGACTAGTCTTTACTGGATTCTGTTCGGCTTGCACAAAGCACTTTTTTCTCTTTGCGAGCAAATAGTTTTTTACTCACCCAAAATTGTATGTATGTATTCTCCTTTAACTCCTAGGAGGAGCATAGGGCCAATATGAAACGTTTCCATTTGTTGCGATCCCTTGTGATGACTTTGATCTCTTGCCACGACTTTCTCGACTCTTGTATTTTTTTTTTTCAAGTGACCCAAAATTAGTTAATGGATAATTTTTACTGGAAGTCATAACGAACAGACCCAATACCTAAATATTTATTTTAATTTATAAAACACATTTTATTCAAACTTCATCTTTTCTGGAAAACTTAATCAGAAGACTAAAGTGTTTTTGTTAGAAATAATTAACTTGTTCTTGTAACGTTTCGAAAATCCCAGGCTTTTCTAAAGAAACTTCCATTTTTTCATTCTTACAGGAGAATGATAAGGATAATGCGCATTTAAAAGCAACACAGATGCACATTTCCCCTTAATAAATGTATGTGTATTTTTTTGGTTTTTGTCGTATCATTTTAAAATTGCGTGTCACAGCGAATTTCATAATCAAACAATTTTCATTATTACTGATTTTTATTTGATTTGCCTTTGGCCAATGCATTCATTCACACCCACACAACGCACATCTATAAAATGCATTATTTCGTTTTTTTTTATTACCGTTTGATTGCAATGAAACGAGTTTGTCAGACTTGCTGTCGTCCGTCGCGCATTGTTGTCCGTTGTTGTGGAGGAAGCGCACTTTGCAATTCATTTCTCAACACTGGAAACGACGAACAAGCGCGTGCCTCGCAACCGAATATATCGGTCGCAGCGTCTAGACCGTTAAGTTGGTGCGACACGTGCGTTTGTTTTGATGGCGTTTGCTGTGTTGCATTTTTGTATTTTTGTTGTTGTTGTTGTTATTTTCTGCTGCTGCTGTTTATTTTGCATTCTGCTGCAAAGTTCTGCTTAATTTGCATATTTTGGATGTTGTTCTCATTGTTGTTGTTGTTGAGTTGAATGGCTTTTGCAGTTTATGCTTTTTGCATAAATTTCCGCTGCATTCAATGAATGAATTCTGTAGTCACGTGCTGAAAATATTAAATACAATATGTTAAGTTAATGAAGACATACATATGTATGTTTATGTATATATTACTCATAACTACATATTAAATATGTATTTTGTTTTTGTTTAACTTATTTAATTTGATGTTCTTAGAAGTATTAAATCAAGAAAGTTCTAAAATTATCAGTAAGATGATCAGTCCTTTATGGTCTATGGTCCATAATATATGGTTTATGATCCGTTCTTTATGGTTTTTGGTTCATAATCTATGGTTTATGATCTGTCCTTTATGATATATGGCGCATAATTATGGTCTATGATCAGTCCTTTATGATCTATGGTCCATAATCTATGGTCCATAATAAATGGACCATAATCTATGGTCCATAATCTATGATCAAAACTCAATAGTCGATAATCAATGGTACTTAATATATGGTCCATAATATATGGTGCATAATCTACGGTCTATGATCTGTCCTTTACTGTCTATTTTTCGTAATATATAGTCTATGATATTTCCTTTATGGTCTATGGTGCATAATCTATGCTTTATGATCCGCAAAATTCTCTCTTCATTTTTTGTTTTATCATTTACGAAAAGATATGCAAAAAGTTCTCTCTTTGATACGAAGCTACGCGTATTGCTCAGCATCGTTCATAATCTATGGTCTATGATCTGTTATTTATGGGCTATGTTCCATAATCTATGGTTAATGAATCGTTCTTTATGTTCTATGGTTTATGACCTATGGTCTATGATCCATCCTTTATAGTTTCTGGTCCATAATAATGGTATATGGTCAGTTCTTTATGCTCTTTTATAGTCTATGGTTCATAATCTAAAGTCTATGTCCAGTAGTGTAATTCTCTTTCCACTTTAACTACATAACTGCTAAACTGAATGTATTGCCGATTTTTTCGAAAATGTTAATATTAAACTAACATAAAATTATTTTAGAATAAAATAAAAAAATAAATCCGGGATATTTCCGTTACATCTTTGGATTCGGAATACGAGCGCGAAATTTGGGCTATCTCGAAAAATCCGGAATGGTTGGTCTGCCTAATTATTATAAATATAAATATCGTGGGGCATTGAAATTTGTCCAAACCCTTTTCCGAAATCTGCATTCAAAACAGAGCAGTAGGAATCAGTATTTATCATAAATAAAAATTTATTAATGTTTTTACGAAACTAAAAAAATTGTCAATGAAAAAGTGTCATAAAAATTGATGGCTCTAAAAAAGTGAAATTTTGTCTTTTTTTTTCAACCTTTTAGTGTTAAATACTTCTAGCTGAAATAAATGACTTAAATTTGACAAAAATTTTAAACTTTCATACTACATATACAGACTTTTGTAATTGAATTCTTTAATTATTTTTTTTAAAATGAAACAATAATTTTCTTTACAACAAACAAAACATTTACCTTTGCAAAAATATATATCACATACCTGAATCTGAATCATTTCGTTATGATTACCATAATTATTTATTTTGACGATAATAATTTCAAGTACTTACTCGTACAATATAATAATATTGTCAAAAACCATAATTTAATGTTTTTTTTTTTTTCAATTTTAAATGAAATTCTAATATTTGCAAATATAGTTAACGGCCATAAACGCCAACCGTCTGCGTCAGCAACATTTTTAATTCTTTCCGGTACAATACGTGTATGACATTTAAAAGAAATTATCACATTATTGCGTTGACATAGAAAGCAAAAAAAAAAAAAAGATAAAGTTGACAAATTCAATTGATATATTTTGATATATCGTTGAAAATTTCCATATATACAATAAATACTCGTATCAATGCTTACTCCATATTGGCTGAAACTCGAACAACAATCATAATATAATTTCTTTACTACAAGTAGTGCGAGATACGAAATATGACTTTGTTGAACATAAGTATTAAGTATTTGTTAGATAAATAAAAACAAATAATTTTTATCACATCGTATTTCGCAGAAAATTTCCTTATAGATCAGTGTGACAAATAAATCAATGGTTTACCATATTTACAAATAAATATTGACAACATTTTGTTGATGATAAATTGATTAGCATAATAAAAATAATGCATTCTAATGAGCTGCTTCCGAAAATATGTTTTGATATAGGTATACTCGTACATACTCGCTAGCAATTAGTGAATTTCTCGAAACATTTGTTTTTCTTTTGAATGTTGGTTTTCCAGTATTGTACGTTTTCTGAGGAAGATTTATTTTTTCCAATTTATTAGTATTAAATCAATATGGACGTTCATACTAAACTAAACATTAGTTAATATATAAAGAAATATTAATGAATTTAAACAATTCTAGCAAAGTAAAAACATTTTTATTCACTGAATCAAAGCAATTTGACAAAGTGCATAATTAATGATACTTTCTTTCTATTAATTATATATACAATGTAATGAAATGTAATATTTACACATGGCTACTTATAAACTAACACTGCATTCTTAGAAATATTAATGTTAACAATTATCCGACTCAAGTATACTTAAGGGTTTTTTTGCTGATAGTGAAATAGTTGCTTATATAATTTATTTATTAAGTATGCAAACAATAATCAGAATAATTACTTTAATTTATTTTACTGTCTTCCAAAATAAAATAATCCCAAAATAAAATTATTTAATTGTGGTAAAACCAACATTTTGAGGTTTATCCCAAAAATCATTCTTTATGAGGTTACTTACGTCTGTTTCGAGTTTAATTTCAAAATAGCGTAAATCTCGTGATTTACCATAAAAAACTGAATAAATTTTTGAGGAGATTAATTATAAATCTCAGCAAGGCTATCGATTTTTACTGTTTTCGACCAAGTGGCACCCCTTAACTTTGACAATTGGCATAGAAAAAACAATGCATATGAAAGATAAATATAAAAGCGACTTTAATTTTCCCGCTAATGACATTTACTGTCAATAATAAATCTCTTTCGGCTGATGGAAACGAATTGGTGTTAAGTTTAGAAACGTAGTATGAGCTTACTTTTCCTAAACTAAAAAAAAAGTTTAAAAAGTGTTAGGATATTTCGCAAGAAAAAAATTATCGATATAATTCAGAGTTAGTTTTAAAGAATAAGGCTAATACTTTCGATTATTAAATTTAAAGAAAAAAAAAAAAAAAAAAAAATAGTGTAGAAACTATATTTAAAAAAATTAAAAAAATACTAAATTCTTTTAACTTCCCTGTAGGACCGACGAAGTCAATTGTCTCAATAGTCCCATTTTTGGTCTCGTTATTTTGTAAGTAGACCAAAACGGACTACACCTAAAACTAGAATAAGTTCACTTAAATTATCAATTCTATCAAAAATGGTCCAAATGTAATGCAAAGTCGGTCAATTGTATCACAAATGGTTCAAATGTAATGTATAATCCGGCATTAGTACCAAAAGTGGTCCAATTGTGTATCGATTGTATCAGTGAAATTATAACGTTACTGACTACGTACTGTTTGACAGTTCGTCGATTGAGAAGAAGAGCAAACGATAGTGTATCGGTCGAATGACTTGCGCTGCGTGGAGAGGCCTGGGTTCAAATCCTCCTTAGTGATTTTCAATTCCAATTTTTAAATTTCAATTAATTTGTCTGAACAGTCTTTGAAGCAGAAAATAAAACATATGTACAACATAGCCGAGGTATAAAATAATAAAAAATTAAAAATTTTCATCCCCACTGAAATTCGAACCCGAAACACAGAAATATATAAAAAACTCTTTAGCACATTCGGCTATAAAACCTTTTGATATTTTTGTTTAAAATTTGAATTTCAAATTAAATTTGTTGAAGTTTATAAATAGAATAAAAAAAAAAAAAATTGGCCTTTTTCTGTTCCGAATATAATGTATAAGGAGACAATTGACCTTTTTCTGGTCCGATTGTAATGCTTAAGGAGACAATTGGTTACGCCCAATGAAAAACAATGTAAAACGTAAATAGAATTTTATATGTGATGGGACCAGAATTTGGACTTGTCGGTTTCTCCCATGGAGTAGCAAACTAGTTTTGGAATAGTCCGTGATCCTACAGGGTTGTATCATATATCTTCACCTCAATATTACAACTCAAACTTTCTAGTTTGTAGATAATTCAATTTTAAGATTTTTGAAAATTTAAGTGTGCATTGATTTTCGACTTTTCTTGTTTTGTTTTTTGCTTATAACTTTGCAATAGTGCCACATTAGAGAACAATGGTTGGACAGGATTGTGCACCAAACCATGAAAAATATCATAGGCCACTTATCACAAGAATAATAATTTAGGAGTTACCTAGTTGTAGTGAGGTGACGAGGTGACGATATATAGGCATGACTCGCCAATTAACAGCTACGATTTTGGGAAAACCAACATATTTAAAGATTGTAGACAAATTATATCTATTCAAAAACTCACCACATCACTCTTTAGGTTATAATACGTCACTTTCTGCGTTTCATAAGAAAGCGTAAGTCGTTTACATTATGGTCGATGACTTCTATCAAAAGAAAAAAACTCAAAGTAGTGCCACTAAAAAAAGCAGATTCCTTTACAAGTACAATATGGGTTAAATGTTGCAAAATTGGTTCTTCAAGAAGCATTCTTGTAATTTTAATACGTCAAAACTAGAAAAATTTCAATCTCTTTCAAAGACTGCATGAATCATATAAGTATATGGTGTAATATATGTAGGTTGAATCACCTTTAAATCGTTCTGGCAAGATAAGATTTCGCTGATTACAATACATTCTGAAAAATATTACTTTATAAGATCGATTTCAGGGCTTAAGTTAATAAACAAACACTTTTTTTTTTTGCTGCAGTAATTATGCGAGAACCTTTTTATTCAAAAAAGCGCAATAAATTTATTTCGCAGCTGAGTAATTTCTTGTAATCATACTATCCAAAAAAAAAACCGCGTGCCATCGATCCTTAGCACAGCTACACAGTAAAAAATAATGTACAAAGAAAAACACAATTACAACAGCGTTTTGCTAAATGATTGATGATCGTCATTTCGTTGATGATAAATATTTACGAAATATTGTAAATTAATGGAAATTGCATAAATAATCAAGAGAGGCAAAACAAACCTCATTTCAAGTTCAGTGTCACATTGAACAGACGGACGTTGCGTTGTTTTTGTTTTATTGTATCTTTGTTGCTTTTAATTTTTTTCTTTCATTTTGATCTACCTTAATTGAGCATTTTGCGTCGCATTTTGAATTCACTACTTTACCGCTAATTTTTCCAACTACCTACCGACCTACCGATCTACCAACTGCATTCAATTAGTTGGCGGTGTCTGTGTTTTGATCGTTGCATTTAGCATCAGTTTGGTTTTTTGTCTTAGAAACAACAGAAAAAAACTAAGCTTCTGTGCATGCAACGCACGTGCCTCATTGGCATCAGCCACAACTGCTTCCCATAGCAATGACTTGATGCAAAAAAAGACCTTGCAGCAAGTAGGCAACATAGGTGTTTGAATGATCGATCTCTGGCTGATTATCTAATTATGCTTTATACTTAGTAAGTAGGTATCCATCTCTCAACGATAATGATGCGGAAATTTTGTAAACCAATTTTGGTTTTTTATTTCTTGATTGGAAATCAATTATCTACTTGTGTTCCTTTTTTTACTGACTGCTATCTCATTGTAATTATATATCAGTTTTTATTAGCATAAGATTTAGTGTATCCGTAAAAGTTAAAAAATAAAATCAATTCCATCGTATATTTTCTTTGAAATGCGCCAGAGAAGTTGGTCTATTGGCGTAAACTTAAGATTTGAAAAAGTCCAAATCGGTTAAATCAGAACTGCATTGAGGCCACCTCTCTTGGGAAAATTTCACGAACTCGTGGCAGGAACATGTGTATCATAGCGCTACCAAAACAAAAATATTTTTTGATGGCGAATTCGGCGGCAGAATTCCACTGTAGTGTTTGGTTTTCGAGTTACCTTAATTTAAATGTTCAAAACTCAATTTTTTGTAATTTTTTAAGCTTTTTAAAAAATAAGGCAATTTTAAGTCAAAATCAGATATGGAAGTTTTCTTCCTTCATTTTAAATTATCTCCAAAATAAATGAAAACACTTGAACTTATTACATAATATAAATTTTGGCTTTAAAGTATCACCAAGAGAAATTGCATAGTAAAACCATAATTCTCCAAAAAAACTATTTTGAGATGTAGTATCCCTGTTGAATATAAAAGTCGACGTTTGAATCCAAAAGAAACGGACCTTTTGTCACAGTTTGTATTTTGACGTTTACAAACGTCACAGAATAATAAGAAAAAAGTAGTAAAGGTGTTACGTACCTTTGCCTTGGCCAAACATTAAATACCCTATACTGCAGTAATTTGAAAATTTCGCTTATATGAGAGGTGCCACGCTCTCTTTTCTGAGTTCACCCAGTTTCTGCCCAGAGCTTGCATATATAGTTCTTAGTATCTGTTTGAAATTTTGTTGGATTGTCTCAAAAAAGTTTTCACTGTATCGTTTTGAATCTTTTGCTTATATGGGAGGTGCCACCTCGGCACTGGCAAATGAGTTAAGACACTCAAAGTCTTGAAAGCAATACAAGCTATTTGGCAACCCTAAGCACCAGTATTTATGGAATGAGCGAATAGCATTTGTAGAACATATTTAGATTAGTAAAAATTAATAAAATGCAACTTTTGCGATAATGTACTACATGTGTTGCAGTATCTCTTAATTATTAGAAAATTGCAGTTTTACTTTTACTTTGCAGTAATTAAACTTAATTAGCTAACATTTTTCTAATTAATTTTGCATGACTTTTACAAATTTTCGAATAAAGAATGCTGCAAATAAAATACAAAAGATTATTTTCAAATGTGATATAGGCATTTTTGTTTTTTAAATTATACGTTATTTATAAAAGAAAGCCGCTTTATTTATTATGGTTTCTCAATGCATTGTGCAGTATATTACTGCTTCGCAGTTCTATATGGCGGTATTTCAACAAAATTGGAAAATCCACATAATACCCCTTGATAAAATTGGCGGGTAATGTGATATACCATATAACATCACTTAAGTAAACTTATGAAAAAATTTTGTCGAATTTAACTGTGTATCTTGCTTTCTTGGGATCCTTCGAGCTACATTCATATCATAATCCTTATCGTATTACTTGAACAAAGCAGAGTTTAATCGTCGTTTACAAAAAGTATTTTTTTTTTCTTTTTATATATAAAAATTTATTTTGACGGTAAATGTTTAAAAAAAAAAAACATAAATTTAAAAGATCATCTAATTACTTAATATTTAATATGTTTTAAATGACTATCATATAACTTTTAATAGAATTAATATTTAAATGCAAATTTAGATAACATTTAGCTGTCAACACTTAATGAAAAATTAGCATCATTTTGCATTTATTAACATTTTTATATTTGGAAAAAATTCCGTTGTTCATTTATAAAAAGGTTTTTTTTTATAGCAAGCAGCAAATCAAATCGTGCCGATCAAAGTTAATCAATTAAGTCGTTCTCTATTGCAAACCGAAATTCATTGCTAATTATATAAACAAATACTAAACTTTTTAAATGAGGGGACAAAAATTCATATGCCCCCACATCCGCTTTATCTACAGATATCTATACTATATGCCATGTGTTCGGCTTAAGTTCCTATAAAATAAAGTTTGTATTAATTAATTAAACGACATCATTCGTATTGTAAAAGCGGCACGGCACGTTTCTATTAATTGATTAACCCAACTGATTTCAAGCAGTCACTGAAATATTTTTCGGCTGTCAGTGTATGCCTTTACACGTCTCACTACAGATTTCAATATCTCAGTATATTAACATATGGCAACACTGTTTTTAAATTTCCAAAATTTTCTCTACATATTCTTACGGTGTATCTTGGATGGATAAGATTTTGTATCTTTACCCGTTAAAGAACTCATTTTCATTAACGAATACATACTAGTTTTGCTCGTTTTATTCCAAGTTTTTTGCTTTTATTTCAAAAACTATACATCTGGCACCCCATGTTTTTTTTTCATAAAAATTTCAACTCCTGCCAGCGGTGCTAAAGGTATATATTGGAAGGATATAACATTATACCTTAACCCTTTAGTTGCGATAATAAGGGAAATTTATTAGCACCATAAAAGTTTTAAGTAAAAATCTCAGAATAATTACATATGGCAACAGTGTTTTTAAATTTCCAAAATTTTCTTTATATCCTTTCGGTGTATATATAAAAGTTTTTCAAGAAAACCTTTTTTAAAAATTTTAAATTTTTTAAAAGTTTTCGACAACTATTTTATTTTTCAATTACAACAAGCGTTTAAGTAAGATTTAAAATTTTAAATTATATTTTACAAAATATAGCTAGTTTGCTGGTCTCAGTATGTACATATTTCTCTGTTTTAAAAATAAAAAATTCAGTATTGGTGCACAAAGGGTTAAGCTTTAATCAAATAGAATAGATCAATGAATGAAATAAATATAAAAACGCGTCATTAAAGACCAATTGATTTTGATTTACAGCGAAATTGTATCAGCAAAAAAAAAATAAAATAGACAATTCGTTTTGCATATAAATTGCGCTAATTTTGTATTTGTTTTTTATGACCATCCCAGTAGAAAACTTGTCATATATGATTTTTCTGTGATACATAAAAAAGTTAAGTTACATTTTGAAGATTAAATTTTAAGATTTACGCAGGAAATATGAAACCCTTTTGTTAAACTGCTATAAAACCAGAATTAAAAAAATATATTCTTTTATTAATTTAAAACAAAAAAAAGGACTTCAACTAGAATAAAATTGATTGCAAATAAGTTTTTTCTTCATTGTAAAAAAGCTATTAAGTGCCAAATCACCCGAGACTACGGGTGATATGGCACCAAATCATGGGGGATTTGGCACCCTTATAGGCTTTTAAGTTTTTATTGTTACAGTTGTTGCATGTGTGCACAAATGATGTACATGTTTCATATAAACTCATACAGCACAGTACGCATTGGATCCAATAGCCTTTTTAGTGGTTTTTCCATAATCTTCTCCGCATCCAACGCATTAATTTTCGCCTTAATCTTCAGGCCCATCAGATTCATCTTGAAATACAACATTTTCATGAGCTTCATCGGAAGAAGCGCAGTTACTTAGTTACCAACTTGCGTTTATAAGTTTTCTTCTTTGGTTGTGTTTTTCTTTTCAAATTTTTTGTTTTCTACTGGACCACATTTTTGGGAGGTGTTGGAATCCTTGCCGTTTGTTTTCTCGTGCTTGGCTCAGAACTTTTCGATGTTGTTGGTACAGCCGTTATTTCATTTAAGACATGTACAAGCTTTTCTATGATATCCTAGAGAAAACCTCAAATAAACCAAAAAAAAATGAAAACACAATCATTGAAGGTCTTACCTGACGAAAACACAAAGATTTAGCACCAAGAAAGAATATTTGTACTTCCAAATATGTTATAACATGAAAAGGAAGATATGGTATCAGAACCATATCACCCGCAGTAGTGGGGTGCCATATCTCTTTTTCGGTATATACCGAGTAAAAATGCCACGAAACTAATAAACATGTTCACTCGCGCTCGTATTCATCCGAAAACGAAATCACATTCAATTCTGTTTGTTTTGATAAGTATATGCACCATAAAGCTGTATCAAATACTCACCTGTCTGCTGCCTCTCAAAGTATATGCAAAACAAAAGTCAGTCGTTCGCATTTCCAAAATTTTTTTAAAAATTCCACACAAGCCATTATTGCAAATCCAGCTAAACTAACAACATACCATGAAGTTTCTCGAGCAGTTGAATTAAACTGTGTCCATATTTCAATGCTATGAAAGCTGCAAGTTTTGAAATTGATAGGGGTGCCATATCACCTAGGGGTGCCACATCTCACGCGCTTAACCTAAAAATGTGGAACAAAAATTTAGTTTGGTATTTCGATATTTAGTTGAATTCATCACAATCGCTCAAAAACTCAATTTTGAATATTTTGATGTAACGCCTTTTTGGATTTCATGCGTATATATCGAACTATACGAGTACTATAATTTTTCAACTAATAAACCTTTATCTATTTTGTTCAATTCTTTTTCAGTACTATTCAATAATTCGTCAATTTAAAAATTTTATTGGCTCTTTGGATATCGTTTGATACTTTTAATTCTTACTTTAAGATTTTTATTGACTTCTTTGATATTCAATATGTTCGTTCACTTCTTTCATATTTTTTGACTTAAGGGATCTATTCAAAACTTTTCGACATTTTCTTTTAAATGGTTTTCAATAATGTTCAACTTCTACCAAATTTTTCGATATTATTCAAAATTTTCTAATTTTTGTCAAATTAATCGATAATTTCTAATTTTTGCGTAATTTTTCACGTTTTTCCATCTAAGTAATTCGATATATACCTACCGAACAAGTTTCATTTTATATATTACGTACATGTTTTTTTTTTCTGCAGGTTATAGACCCCACTTACTTTTGAAAAAGATTACGTAATGTGTAAAAAAAAAAAAACAATTCAAAATATTAAAGTTGACAAAATTTGCTCATTTTAATTATAATCTTTAAACAAAATAGAAGATATTTTTTTTTATTTTTCACAACAAAAAAGTTAATTATTTGTTTTGTTCCATTAAAAAAATACAAAAAAAAAAAAGTTCTAAGTGCACCGTCTCCCACGTTTCTATATGGTCATTTGTAATTTTTACTGGTTTAGTTTGATGAAACCTGTTAAAATTCGGCACAATTAACTTTCAGTCACGCTTTTTTGTTTTCGTTAGCAACTCTCTCACAGAAAGCCTCACACTTCTAACGATGCGCATCTTCACCTGGCTGGCAGGTGCTTAACCCAAAATTCAGTTGGAGGTGGTTGATTTTAAATATGTAATTGAATTTGAATAATACAAAATACAACTTGTATTGTTGTCATTTTTTGACATATTTAAATGGCACTCAATTAAGTATTTTTCTGTCTCTTGATTTTATTCGATTCTGAGAATTCATCAGATCAAATTTTTTAATTTGGCATAAAATTGCCAAGTGATTTATTTTTAGCAATCGTAATTTTTCATGTATGTCGTACTCATGTACCTACTTTAGAAGTACATGTGAATGATTTACCTTTATGGGCTTTTTCCATTTTCAAAAATAAAGATTCATATATATGTAGGAAATGAAATTGATTGTAGTATTAAAATTGATTTTATTTCCAATAAAATATAAAAATTAAGTGACTTGAAAAACTATAAAACGATTCAATCTGTATTTTCTAGACGAATGAAAAAATCATTTGAATAAAGTAAAGGCTTCCTATTGACAATAATAAATAATTAAAACATAATACAGCAAGTACTTTGGGAGTACAGTGTTTGCACAATTCCACAATCGGCCATCCTACAATTCATCCGACCCGGATGTACTGCATACAATCGCTACTCTACTCCAAGGTTTCATATTATCTGCACTTGTTGAAGTGTTACCTGGGCCTTCATGGTCACCAACTTTTCTTACATCATAACGGTCATTGCCTTTGTATTTAGTCACTTCATATGGCCCATGGAACTTTGGTCTCAACTTCATCCCAGCACCGAATTGCGTTCTAGCAATAGCTACTAAATCACCAACCTTGTACTGCGTTGAAGTTTTTCTTTTACGATCAAACGTCATTTTATTTTCATTTTGGATAGCAGCAATTTGTTGTTTAGCTGTGTTCCGTAGCTCTTCTCGATCTTGATTGAAAATAGCTGCTACTTCGTCATTAATAATTTCAGCGATTCGCATATCGTCTTTTGTGTTCATTGAAACTCCTATCATCAACTCAAATGGCGATATATTAGTCGATCGGTGAATAGTTTTATTTAAGTACTTCTGGACTGCACTTACAAACTGGTACCACTTTTCTGGATCGTTAATTGACAACTTAGAGAGAACTGAAATAATTGTCCTGTGAACTCGTTCTACTTGTCCATTTCCTCTTGGTACACCAGTTGTTGTAAAAACCAACTCAATGTTTTCGGATTCGCAATGTTCTTTAAAAATCTCTGCTGTAAATGCAGTACCCTTGTCTGAAATGATACGCCTCGGATTTCCAAAAATATCTGTTAATGTCTTCAGTTTATTTAGTGTTTCCACTGCTGTAGTTGACTTTGTAGGAAAAATCCACACAAATTTGGTGAATGAATCCACTACTGTCAACAAATATTTGTAGTTTTTGCTTGTTGACGGCATTGGTCCAACGTGATCCATGTGCCATGTATGTAGAGGCACACATCCTTTTTGAATTGGGTGTAGAAAACCTTCTTGTTTCCCCAATTTCTTTTCAGCTAAAATGCATGGTACACAGTTTTTCACCACACTGTCAATAAGTGTCTTTAGTTTTGAAATGTAAAACTCCTTCTTGATTACATCTTCCATTTTCTTCTGCTTAAAATGTCCTTGGTCATGAGTTTTTCGTACGATGCCATATTTCATAGCTTCTGGAACTACAATTACGATATTACCGTTGAAGTTTTTGCATAAAATTCCGTTTTGCATCATGTAATTTTCATAGGTTTGTTTGCTCAGCAATTCGATAATTGCATGAATATGTTTATCATCCGCCTGAGCAGCTTTGATGCTTTTAACAAGGCTTGCGTCTTGAATCAGGTACATGCGACTTAACGCATCGACGTGCTTCATTCTATTTCCTGCGCGATGAATAACTTCACAATCATATTCTTGAAGCAAAAGAGCCCATCTAGAAATTTTTGGCACATCTTTCTTTTTCATCGTTGCTTCAAATGCTTTGCAATCAGTAATGATTTTGAAGTGTTGTCCAAGCAAATATACCCGAAACTTTTGCACAGCTTTTACCACAGCGAGTACTTCTAGTTCGTAGCTGTGACATTTTTGTTCAGCCTCTGAAGTTTTTATACTTAGATAACGTACTGGGTGCAACTTTCCATCGTCGTAATCTCGTTGCATTAGAATAGCAGCAAGAGCCCATTTAGATGCATCAGTATGCAGCTCGATTTCTGCGCCTTGTCGAAAAATTGTCAGAACTGGTCTTTCTGATATACACTTCTTCAGTAAATTAAATGATCGGTGTTGCATTTCACCAAACTCGAATTTAGTGTTTTTTCGCAGTAAGTCACTTAAAGGCTTGGCAATCATTGCAAAATCTTGAATAAATTTTCGAAAATATCCAGCCAAACCAAGAAATCGTTGCACCTCTTTTTCGGTTTTTGGCTCTGGAAAATTTCGAACATCTTTTGTTTTCAGGGGAGATGGCCTAATTTGACCATTTTCAATCTCATATCCGAGGAATTCAATTTTGGTTTGCAACAGATGACATTTCTTCCACTTAATGTTCAGATTATATTCTGAAGCGACTTTTAAAACCTTCTTTAATCGTTTAACAGCTTCAATTTCATCTTTTGCTATGATAATCAAATCATCCATATAAATTAATACAATTCCCTCAAGCATTAGCGAGTTGAAAATTGTGTTGATAAATCGTTGAAAAACTGCTGGGCTAGTGCATAATCCAAACGGAACCTTCAAAAACTCATATTGTCCTGCTGGAGTGACAAATGATGTATATTTGCGGCTATCTTCATCGACTGAAACATGAAAGAATCCGTTTGCCAAATCGAGTGTACTAAAAACTTTACTATTTTGCAGCATATCGATTTGGTCCTCTATAAGCGGCATGGGATATTTGTCTTTAACAATCTTCTGATTAAGTTTTCGGTAGTCCACACACAAACGTTTCGATCCATCTTTTTTTCCTACGAGAACAATTGGACTAGCATAGTTCGAAATACTGGGGCGAATTATCCCATCTGTCAACCACGTATTGATCTGCTTTTCGACTTCCATTTTTTCTACTTGCGGTAGTCGACGTGGACGCTGTGCTACTGGAATGTCATCAGCAAGTATAATTTTTAAGCTCACTGGTGACTTTTTGATTGGTTGCGGCTTATATCCATTTATCATATTTTTAACTTCTGTAAATATCGTCTTATTACTTACATGAGAGAGATCAGGCATCAAGTTTTCTTCATTCGAAATCAGCAAACAATTATTTTGTTGTTCCAATTCATATGACAGTTCATCTTTAATTTTTGTTGAGCGTGTCATCGTTACTCCGTCGTCCGAGAAGCAAACTGTCACCTGATTTGTTAAATTCATGCCAATTATCAAATCGACATCCACACATTCGTTTGGTATTACATGACATTTACCAACCAGAGAACAATCATCAGCTTCAACAACTACGTCAAATACACCAATGGCTTCAGTAGATGCAGATCCAATACCACAAAAAATAGTATTCGTTTTCGAAAACATTCCAAACTTATTCAAGTAAAACGCATCTTTACGCATTGTTGTAATTTGGCTGCCACTGTCTATAAGCGCTTCCATTTCAACACCATTGATTGAGACTACCTTGCAAGATCTTTTAAACCCCAGCATGTGCACTTTTGACTTAGTATCTCCTTCCTTAGATTTGCAGCAGCTATTTGACTTGTGGCCAAACTCGTTGCACTTAAAACACTTAGGGCCTTTCATTTTGTCTGGACATTCGTCTGAAATATGAGTCTTATCGCCACAATTGAAACAACGTTTTTTCTCACCTGAATTATTCTTATCAATCTTGTAATTCTTCTCATTTTTTATATTCTTGCTAGTTTTTTCAGCTTTATTTGCTTCTTCTTGTGTTTTCGACTGTATTATTTCGTACATCAGTAGCTTTTCTTTGAGTTCCTCAATTGTTCTTGCTTCATACAAGAAAGCCTTGCTGTGAGGAGATCCTGTGACACCATCAACAATATATAAAATAATTGCACTGGTTTCAATATTGGCTTGACTAGCGATGTCAAGCATTGCATAAATATACTGCCGGTAGGATTCGTTTGTCTTTTTCTTACGTTCACACAGCTTTCGATGTACATTGGCACTGCTTATTGTTGTTCTAAACTCTTTTCTTAATCCGTTTTCCAACTCTGCAAATGATTTTGCTTTACATTCATGGTCCATAAAGAGTTTAGCGGTGCCTTTTAGTAAACGTTTAGCGTATATTAATTTCTGCAGCTCGGTCCATCGGAACAATTCACTATTTTGCTTGAATTCTTCGAGCCATTCGTTAATGCTGCGCCCATCTTCGCCAGAAAATTTCTGCATTGATTCATCAACATCACGAAATGTTACATCTTGTCGATATTGGCTTGGTAACTGTTCGTCGTTCATTCTTCTCTGGTTATCTCTGGGTAAATCACACGAATTGCTCGGATTTGAATTTGCATCCCTTAGCCTTTGCAGCTCGATCTGTACCCGCTGTTCAAAACGAAGCTCGTCCTCTTCAGCTTTTCTTTTTTCTGCTTCTCGTCTCACCCTATCTTCAAATTCCTGCTCTTGCATTCTGGATTGTTCTTTTTCTTTTTCAAATTGAATCTGTTCCTGCATCCTTCTTTCTTCGTTTTCTTCTTCTTGCTTCTTCCTTCTATCAGCTTCTATTCTTACCTTTTTTGCTTCTTCTTCTTCTTTCTTCTTGCTTCTTTCATCTTCTAACCTTTTTCTTTCGGTTTCTTCATCTTGCTTCTTTCTTCTTCCGACTTCTATTCTTATCCTTTCGGCTTCTTCATCTTCCTTTCGTTTTTCAAGTCTTTCTTTCTCGTACAATTTGATTCTTCTTATTAATGTGTTCCTATCACCATCTTCCGATAAATGATATTGGCGGCACGCTTCTTGCAAATCCTCGTGCGATGTGCCGTTCCAATCCATCTTTAGAAATTATTTTCTTGGCTCTTGAACGTGTTGAGCCCCCAATTGTAGGAAATGAAATTGATTGTAGTATTAAAATTGATTTTATTTCCAATAAAATATAAAAATTAAGTGACTTGAAAAACTATAAAACGATTCAATCTGTATTTTCTAGACGAATGAAAAAATCATTTGAATAAAGTAAAGGCTTCCTATTGACAATAATAAATAATTAAAACATAATACAGCAAGTACTTTGGGAGTACAGTGTTTGCACAATTCCACATATATTTTTCAAGCTTTTTGATTTTATTGGTCTAGATTTTATTTGGAATTTTTCTGATTTTTTAATACTGTCTGTCATAAGTAAGTTCTTTACCAACATCGTCCTTTTCAATACTTCTTAACTGTATTGCTCTTTTTTTTGGACTTCTTCTATTGTTTGGACATTTGTCTTTTCATCATAAGTTATTTTCGACACCTACATTAGAAGAAGCATAACCAGTAACCACCTAGCATTTATAAGTCCTCTTCGTTGAAACCATCATACGTTGCATAGGTTGTGTTTTCCGCTAGGAGTTTTTCTGTTTCTGCTGATCAACATTAGGAATCGTTCACATAACGCGCCAGGTGGAAGGGAGGTCTGACGATTTGTTACGAAGTGTTACATGTGGGTAGGTGGGGTCAACTACGTTACGTTACGTCGATTTAATAATTTTATGTTACAAAAAATTCAATTTCAAATTACCAAAATTAAGATTTGTTACGTTACTTTGAACGTTTTGTTACGTTGCGTTACGACCGGGGAGAGGGAGCAAAATTGATCGAAAATTGAGTTACGTAATATGTGAACGGCACCTTATCAGGAGGCATTTGAATTGTCTTGTCGTGACTTGGTACAGTCGAGATTTTACATCTCTTTGAATGCAAGTGACATCACGCCAGAAGTTTCCACAGGGTGTCCTAAAAATTAGAGAAAACCTCAAATCATATACAAAAGAAAAATGGATAATTGAAGTTCCTACCTGACTAAAATTCGGTTATTCTGGTGTATCTGTACATTCAAGCGCTTCATATTTAAACTCCTAAATCTCTTATGCCATTTCTCCTTTTTGGTATATACCGAATAAAAATGCCGCGAAACGAATAAACATGTTCACATGCAACTGAATTAAACTTTATCCATATTTGAATGCTAAGAAAGGTGCAAGTATTGAAATTGAAAGGGGTGCCATATCACCAAGGGGTGCCATATAACCAAGGGGTGCCATATCTGACGGGTTTATCTTATCACTTTTTATCTAATTTTGCATTTTTTCTTTATTATTTAAGATTTCTCTACCTTTATGAACCTTACTAAAATTTTCTTATAATTACACAGGGCGACAAAAAAAATTTTTATATCTGCGGCCTTAGTTTTGTGAGTAAATTCAGATTCACCAAGGTCATGCGATACCTTGGGTATAATTTGTTTGTTAGGATTGACTCTATTTTTCCAGATATCCTTGCTTAAAAGTGAAAAATTGCTGTTTTGAGGCATATTTGAAGAAGTAAGTATAACACTCACAGCAAACAATGTAATTAGATCCTTACTTTCCGAGTTATCGCCCAATTCAATTCCATGCAACCAAAACCGCTTTTTTTGCTCTTTCAAGCAAGGATTTCTGGAGAACTTGAGTCAATCTAGACAAACAAACCATACCCTAAGTATTTAATAACCTCAGTGAATCTGGATTAACTCAAAAAACTATGGTCGCGCAAAAAAAAAAATGTGTCCTTTGTATGGAGTTGAAATACCATTACTTCAATGGTTGATTACTCGGAGGATAAGGTTCTAATTGGAAAATTTAACAGCTAGGATTGAATGAGGAAGGTTACGACTATTAGATTTCATTAGCAAAAACTTGTTACATTGTCTACTGTAAGTGTTATACTATTTCAAATATATCTCAAAACAGCTATTTTTTGCACTCTTAAACAAGGATATCTAGAGAACTAGAGTCAATTCGGTGAATCTGGTATTATTTTCGTATTCAGTAAGTCATAATTGCTTGAAATCGACCGCGAAACCCTTTGCCGCAAAATCAGTGTTGCCCTGTGTTATCGACTTTTTTGATGATTTTCGATTTACAGTGGCTCACGACTTGTTTTATGCTCTATAATTTTACAACTACTTGGAATATAAAAATGATTTTAGTGCTATATGGAAGAGAAATTTTTTAGTTATTTCTAAGTCAATTTTTAAATAAAAAGTTTCAGCTAACATTTGATGAAAATGGCAAAACAGATTATATTGCAATATGTGTAATGATCATTGGCAAAACTCAAAATTATTCTTGAATTTTATTTGTTGTATGAAACTAAAGATTTCCTAGAAATCAAGATTCTATAAATTATATACATATTTTACTTGTAATCACGAAATGCATTACAGAATTGAGTTCCAAATATGAGTTACCGAAATTATAGAAAAGATTTGCTGGAATTTTTGACTGTGTGTGTATGTGCATTTGCCAAAATATGGTATATATAAACGATTTTTTTTTTTTTTTTTCATAATAGGTGTCATCCCTTTATGTAATTAATTTTAAGCCTTAAATAATTTCTTTCGAAGCAAACACATATAAATTTATAATTTATTTAAACAAAAAGTGAAAAAGTAAAACAATTGCAAAATTATACATCGAAAAAATAAAAACCCCAAATGAATCCAGTCTAATTATGACCCTATACTATTTTTTCTTCTTCTTCTTCTTCCTCTACTTTATTGCTAACTCGACAGCCATCTCAACGGTCCGGTGACTAAAGCCATAGAAAAATTATCTAAAGAAAAGCCAAATAACCGGAAACAAACTGAAAAACAAAACACAAAACACACATATAAAGGCATAAAAATGTAAACCATTCGATAAATTCTTAAAAAAAACATAAACTAATTAAAATTTATATAAATTACCTTTGGCATTATTTAATTAATTAAATATAAATTAAATTATTTATATTATTTTTGTGTGATATTTTTTTTAAATATATTTTAATTGTAAGAATGTAATGCGCTTATTGTTTTTTCAATTGTTTTTGCTCAGAAATCTATAAATTAACTTATTTATTTATTATTTACTTGAAATTTTCAACAAAAAAAAAGAAGCGCTTTTACTTTAGTAATATATAACTAAATTTTAATTCTAATGCTAAAGTTTTCTAATAACTTCATTTTGAAACTTGATAAGTATTACAAATAATTCCTAATTATTTTTATTTTGTTGTTGTTGTTGTTGTTTTTAATAAACTTACACTCAGACTTATATATTATTGTAATGTTCAAAATTTAGTTAATAAATTTTAAAACTAAAATCTAAACACACACACATATATATTTTAAATTAAATTTTTAACTTAAACTTAACTTAAATTATTGCACAATATAACAAAAAAAAAAAAAATAAAAAATTTAAATTTATAACCTTCAAAAAAATCAACTAAAATGGCTAAACCCGGTAAAGAACACGTACCACCAGAGACATTCGTTACAAATTCGGCAAATGAAAAAAATAATAATCAAGATGATACTCCTCTCAGAACTTCTCCTCCATCTTCCATAATACACATTAATGACATAACATCGGATAATAACTACGATAAAAATCACAGTCAAAATAATCGTAGTAGTATTAGTAGTAGTAATAGTCAAAACAATAAAAATAGTAGTAATAGTCATCTTAACGGTGGTAACAGCTACAACAGCAATGCAAATGATCCATTAGATTTAAATGCGCTTAATACAAATGATACAAATCACCGCTTTTCCCTTCCCTACATTAATGGCGTCGTACCATCAACACAGGGACACTATAACAATAATACACAACAACAGTTACAACAACAATCACCAGCACAGGATGACAAATATAAATTATATACAATTTATGGAAACGGTGAGTTTCGTTTGGTTTCTTTATTTTTTTTTGTTTCTGCTCAAACATTTTTTTTTTCAATAATTTTGAATACATGTACTACATATGCATGTACATATGTACAAATATTTGTTTTAATTGCCAACCTTTTTTTTTGTACTTAAACTTGCAAATTTAAACAAAAAGTGCATTTTTGTATTAAGTTTTTTAACTCAATTTACAGTCCTGAAATTTTTTTGTTTATTATTATTATAATATATATATATATATAATTATTTCCCAAAAACATTTTTCCCAATTTTTTTCTTCCCAATACTTTTTTCCCCAAAATAAAGTTTTCCCACGCCTTTTTAACTTTTCTCCTTAATATATAAGCAACTTATGCGTTGTCATTTGTTTTTCCATCACTATTTTAAAAGCGCCTTCAAATTTCAGTAAGAAATAAAAGTTAATCAAATTTTTCGTCTACGTATCTCAACATGGCGGAATTAATAAATTGCCGAAAGTCATTTCTACTCCATGTCGGTGGATATCTATATTACAAACATTCGGGTACCATTGGATCGACAACATATTGGAATTGCCGTAACAAAGCCGAATGCAGCGCTAGGGCAATAACTTCTGGCGGACCAGAAAATATCACACTGTTGAAAGGGCCTGATGTCTCGAAACACATTTCACACGCACCAAACCCTGAAGAAGTCGAAGCAGTAAAGGTTGTTAATAGAATCAAGCTTAAGGCTAAGGAGCATCTCGAGGCTCCGCCGGCTCAAATTTTCTTGGGAAAACTTTTTAGTGGAAAAAAAAAAAAACATTGGGATTAAAATCTTTTGGGACAATCTTTTAGGAAATCTTTTTAGTGGAAAAAAATATATTGGGAAGAAAAAAAATTGGGAAAAATGTTTTTGGAAAATGAATTTCTTGGGAAAACGATTTTGGAAAAAGTGTACCCCAACCCAGCAAAACATTCACTAAACTAATATGATTTCTATTCTTTCCACTTTTCTTCACTTCTTTATTAACTTTATTCGTAATTGTTTTTTATCGTCACACTTTCTCAAATTTTATTTTAAACGTTTTTTCAAAGGTGTATTAATGACATCCCTGTACACATTACAGCATAGGGATCGCACTCCCTCCAATTTAATCCTTTCTCTCTTTCCATCAGAAGCTTTACTTAAGCATTATTTTTTTTACACAATTTACCAGAAAATTTACTTTTTGATACTTGATACTTTTCAACATTTTTAATAATTTTCTATGTCTCACAGTGGTCACAAGTCTGAAAATATATGTGTCCAAAGCAATAACATTATTGCACAGATTTAAAGTAAAATATCTAATTAACATATTTCAAGTACCAAAATACCAAGAGATATTACCATTTCTGGGTATACATACGCGTCTTGAACTTGATGGATTCAGAAAATGCATATGATATGATTTTTTTGGAAACACGAAAAAACGAAGTATCCGAGAGTGGACCCTTGGGTGAAAAATTTTTTTCCACTAAAATGTTGTAAAAGGTCATGAAACGCGTACAAAACACAAAAAAAAGAAAAAAAATTTTGGGTTCCGGCATTCTTGGGTGAAAAAGAAAACCGAAAAAGCTAATGATGCAGAAACACGCGCCGTACTCAAAAACCAATAAATAAAAATTTTCACGGTGATTTGTGCAACCGTTTATTAGTCTAGAAGGAACATACAGACATTCGGACATACAAGCATTCATTTTTTTTTTTTATATAGATTTTTACCGAAATGACGAATACCGAAAACTGAGCTTAGATTCTCATAAGCCTGACTACAAGTAACAACAAAGTGGATGCTGTCAGGATCTGCGGTGGTCCATGTTTTTAAGCCCCTACCCCGGTCCAGCCTAAACATGGTTTTTGCGTTTTCAGTTTTTATAGCAATTTATTATAAATCGCGACCTTCTTATTACGAATATGATCTTGGTTTTTCTGAGATATTGGAAAAATATACGGTTGGACAGGTGAAACATGCGTTCAAAAAGTGTTGTTGTATACATACATGTATACATACAACAAATGCATGAAAGGGTTAAAAGAACGTGATTTTTTTTTATTAAAAAAAGGTTGTTTTTTTTTGCAAAGTTTAATACGATAAAAAGGCCTCGAACTAATTAATGACTAAATGGAAGGTATTTCATATCGTAATTATATTCATCCCTATGACAAGCCTAAATTTTTTGTCGAACACTTCCCGGAAAAGTTTTAGAGCTCTTGAGTATCTTTGAGTTTTATTGTATCTACCTTTAAAAATGTTAAGTTGTTGCACTCGACTTTAACTGTGCAAAATTAATGAAATATGTACACCTCAAGACATAGACCAACTTTTCCGAATTTTGTCTATCATACATTTGTATGTATATACTTATTTTTCTCATGATAAAAAGATAATTAACTTGCTATCGTATACTGAATGATTTCTTCAGCTGCTGATTAATTACTTATTGAATTTAATACAAATAACTTTAGACAAGGCACCAATTGAAAAATTGTTTGAGCACATTACGAAATATCTTTGTTTTTTCAAATACCCCCGAAGTTCATTGAATCAATTCAATGGCCATTTTAGTTTTAAAGAAGTTAACCTTTAACTAAGATTGACCCTCAAATCTTAATACTGTACATTAAACTAAAAAGATAAATTTATCTTAATTAAATATATTTATTAATAATATGATTTTTCTAAATCTAATGTTAAGTGGATAAAAAAATAAAACCATTAATTTTAATTCACCTTAATTACGAACTACTCACTATAAGAGACATGTGTTCAACATAAAGATTTTATTTCTTCATAAAATTGTTATCTACAAGATATTCCTTAATCGCACATAATAAGTATAAATTTTTATGCATGTTTGTTAATTAATACTACAACTTTTACTTATTTCAAATATTTTACATATTTTTTTTTTATAACTTTAAATTATGTCCTTTTTCAAGAGCTTGTTTTTATTTATTACTCAAGGTATATAATTCACATTGAGTAATGGGTGTTTTTAATGTTTCCAGCGCACAGCGCTGTTCTTTTCGACAGCTGTCGTATAGTACTTAAGATAGTTACAGGGAATGCACCAGATTAAAATTCTACGTTGAATTTGTTGCAACCTTAATCACTTCAAGAATATATTTTTTAATTATTGCATTTGCAAATTTCAATATTTTTTCTTTACTTTTAACTTTGTAATATGCTATGACAATACATAATATGCTATGACAATGTAATTGATTATTTATCGACACGATTTCGTTTTTTCTTTTAGACACCGACAATGACAAATTGTCCGGCTTACCACATTCAACAACCGGTTCACTAAGCTCAATCATCACGACGTCGATCGCATCATCTGAACCAGATCCTGGCGCGAATGGCGGCAGCGGCGGCGGTGGTGGTGGTCCAGGTGATTCGGGTAGTATTGCCGGCATACCGGGTAGTATTGATGAGAAGCAAGCATTAAATCGTCCGGGCATTAAACAGGAGAAATGGTCAACGATATTGTTGCAGGTTTCGATACCATTCTTTTTAGCTGGTATTGGCACAATCGGAGCGGGCATCATATTGGGTCGTGTAGAGGTAAGCAGAAACTTAATATAAACTGAGTGCATACAGTATATACATACATTTAAGCTTAAGTGCAACCCTGTTTTCAAGGATAATAAGTTTGAAGGATAGTTTTAAGAGAACCTTGACGCTTGCATTATTAAAGACCTTAAACTTAGCACTCATATAAACAAAAACGCAGTACTTATATTTCTTGAATTATTTCCTTTTTTTTATTGTTTCGATTTCTATCTTTTCAAAGTCAACATACAAGTACATTCTATCCTTGTAAAACTTCAATTAGAATTTTGTTCATTTTTTATCTACCACCACCACCAACAACCAGCCAACCAAATAAGTTAGTTACACAAAGTTAGTCAATTAGTCAGACAATCACCACATTAGAACTAGCAATTATAAGATTTACGATTCTAGATAAAGCGAATTAAAGTCGAAAAAAAAAACTTTCAATCATAAAATTATTAAAATTGACAGTGAAAAGGTGATTGGTGTTGTAAAAACAAAAAAGTACAACATCAAAGTAAGAGAACGGAAAATTGTCAACTTATAAAAAAACATTTCATAATTGTACTTGTTACAAAAGAGATAGGTCTTCACGATAATAAAACCTGATAACTACTGGCGCAGCAGTTATTAAATACATGGCTTATTGTGATTGAGTAAATTTTTCATTAAAAATGTTTTATAATAGGGAACTTTGTTAATTTACAACAAAGTAAGAGTGTTTAACACGACTAATAAGGCTTTAAAGAAAACAGAATAATTCAATTCAATTCAAGTCTTTATTAATTATGTAAGTAAAATATATATAATAAAGCTAACAATTTTTACCTAATATAAATAAATATAAATTGATTAGCGTAACCCTAACAATATCAAGATAACATAAGCTAAGTACAATAGTGGGATGCCAATTAGCAATTTCTGTGATAAAAAAGTTATTGGACATTGAGTAAAATATGATATGATCCATATGACCGTACCAGAAAAAAAAGTCCACCGACACCATCGAATCCGTATCATTTTTGCAAGTCAATTTCGAAAAAAACGAAATTTTTTCTGACCGAACATTTTTCGTCATCAAATTTTTTATTCCGAAAGTCATTGGCATCAAGTACCTCATTCTAGTTGCCACACAAAACATACCATAAAGCTACTTGGGTGTCTCCAGACAACATTACTGAAAACCAAATCGACCACTTCTGCATTAGCAGAAAATGGAGACGGAGTCTTCTGGACTTACGAGAAAAGAGGGCAGCTGATATAGGCTTGCCACTATTAAACGTCCCAGTGAACAATCGGTGGCAAAAAAATTCGACGTGCTTAAGCTAAAGAACGACGAGATCCGCAGGTCTTTCGTTAAAGAACTTAAAACAGCCCGATCGATTGTAGTAAAAAGTAGAAATATTTTATTATTCACAAATTAAATTGATTTACATGGTACAAAGCATCCAAAACATGAAAAACAACAAGGCCGCCTGTATAGATCAAATAACAGCTGAACTGCTAAAGGCATGCCCCATAACATCAGCTAAAATTCTCCATCCTCTGCTCACCAAAATCTGGAGCGAAGAGCTTTTGCCAGAAGATTGGCTACATGGCATGTTAGTTAAATTGCCGAAAAAAGGTGACCGAAGCGAGTGCCGAAACTATAGAGGCATTACCTTGCTCTCAGTACCATCAAAAGTATTGACGAAAGTGCTTCTAAGCAGGGTAAGCGAAAAACTTGATTCGGCCATTCGAAAGCAGGAAGCAGGATTCCGGCGAAACCGATCAAGCGTGGATCAAATCAACACGCTCAGAATAATTGTCGAACAAACATGCGAGTGGCGTGCTGCACTTCAACTTGTCTTCGTAGACTATAGCACTGCCTTCGATAGTGTCTGCCGAGAAAATTTCTGGATTTCACTGCAACGAAGAGGTATTGCCGCAAAGGCCATAAACTTAGCATGTGCACAATATGAAGGCTTTAAATGCAGTGCGTTACACAACGGGTTGTTGTTACCGACATTCACCACTAATTCAGGCGTACGGCAAGGGTGCTTACTATCACCATCTCTCTTCCTTAACGTTCTTGACGATATCCTAGATAAAGCTCTGAATAAGGCCAAAAGGGGTATCCAATGGAACTTTACCGAACATCTAGAAGATCTCGACTACGCTGACGACATCTGCCTCTTATCGTCCAAACACTCAGATATGCAAAGCAAAATTGAAGACCTTGTCTTGGAATCACAAAAGGCCGGTTAAAAAATCAATGTATTCAAGACTAAAAGCATGAAGCTAAACGCAAACAGGAATGACATCACGTTTAGAGCTGGCAGTGATGACATCGAAAACGTCGATAGCTTCACGTATTTAGGCAGCATTATCTCCGTGGATGGTGGAGCAAAACAAGATATCAACTCAAGAATAGCAAAAGCAAAAGGCACGTTTACTCAACTGTACAAAATATGGTCTTCTTCCGTTATATCCTTCACAACGAGAGTGCGCATGGGTGCGAAACATGGCACCCATATAACATCAAAAATGCAATCAGAGGAGTGTAGCAAACGAGATCAAGCTGCGCAAATGGAGATGGACTGGTCACACTCTCCGGAAACCACACAGCGAAGTTTGTCGCCAGGCTCTTGAGTGGAACCCACAAGGCAGTAGAGGACGTGGTAGACCCAAAACCAACTGGAAAAGGTCGCTGGAAAAGGAAATCCAAGAATCGGGAAAGTCGTGGCAAGAGGTCAAAGTCATCGCAAGGGATCGCAACAAATGAAGATGTTTCATATGGGCCTTATGCTCTTCCTAGGAGTTAAAGGAGAATACATACATACATGGTACAAAATGTTTAAAAAAAAAATTTAAATTTAATGACATTAACATTGATGTGTTGTGTGTCGCTTATAAATGAGAATTTCGTGACTTCTTTATGTAGCCTCCAAAACTTACAAAAACCGTCCCAATGTGCACAAAAACGGATGAGGATCCGTTTCGAATCCATTACGAGTTCATAAAGGTATAAAAAACGTAATCCGTGATAACGGATCCATTTCGAACCCGTAACGTACATCAAAAACGAATTGAAAACGCTGTGTTTAGATAAAAAAAAAAAAAATATTTTGAAGCGCTTATTAGCGAATAAAAAAAAATAAAATTCCGCAGTGCGGGCCCGTTTCGAATCCGAAACTTATGTAAAAACGAATTCAAAACGGATTTGCTTTTAAATATGTTAATGCTGTATATTTACAGAAAAAAACCGTTTTGATGCGCCTATTAGCAATTAAAAAATAATAAAAAGAAAAAAAAGGAAGAAAAATAAAGGGTAAAAATCCACCTCTGGTAGGATTCGAACCTGGGCAAATCCGTTTCGATTCCGTAAATACTTCAAATACGAACTCAAAACGGATTTGCTTTATTTAATTTTTATGATAAAAAAAATATTTTTGATTTGTTTTTTTTTTTCTTTTTATTTTATTGCGTATGATTTTTTGTAAACTTTTCAAACTCTGTTTGTAGAAATGTTTTTGATTTCAAATTTGAGTATATAACATTATTTATCAAAAGAAGGGAAGAAAAACAACACAGAATACTTATAAAAAAACAACAGAAATTTGTTTAATATACAAACTTTAAATCTCAACATCAAATAAGTCTACATCAGTTAATTAAACATCATATCGGTCAGTAGCCTAGTTGTCTAACGTCGCGTGTATGAAAGAGTAATTCACCGGGACCCTGAGTTTTTTTTGTTATTTTGTTTTTTTTAATTAAAAATAAGCGCTTCACCCTGTTTTCTTTTTGTTTTTTATAAGCAGCATTAACATTATTAAAAGCGAATCCGTTTTGAATTCGTTTTTGATGTACGTTACAGGTTCGAAACGGATCCATAAAAGAAGAAAAAACGATTTTTTTTTTTTAGGAATCCTTCCCGCAAACGGATCAGTAACGGATACGTAACGGATTCCGTAACGGATAAAAAGAACGAAAATATGAACCCGTTACGGATCCGAAACGAGTCCGTTTGGCACACTGGGGTGTTTTTGTTCCTTTTAAATTTTAAGGTTAGGGTTATTCGTAGAAAAAAAAAAAGATATCGACATAATTAAAAACCGTTTTGTAAATAAAGAGTAATACTTTTAACTTACTTAATAGGTTTTATGACAAAATATTACAATTTCTTCTTACATAACCTCAAAAGTAGCAAAAAATCACATCGATAGAGCAATGCTGTTAATGGATTTGAATTCAGCACCAAAAAGTTAGTTAAAAATGAATATTCGTGTTCCTTTTTATTGATTTTTAGTTTTCGAATGTTACTGTTGACAAAACTCAATAACATAAAATTCGATTTTCGATTCGACAGATTTTCTTAATTTTTCTTAAACATAATTAGAAAAGTACCCTGAAAAAGAAAATATACAAATTTTTAAAATAAGGGTTGAAACATTTTTGAACACCCCTGAAATAAAAATAGTTATTATTAGTAAAGTTAAAGGTGTCCAGAGTTGTTCAGATTCAAAAGCATTGAAAACATTACTTATTTATACTGATTATTAAATTTTTTTGTTATATATTTTTTTTTAGAAATGGCGAGTCTTCAAATCTGTCACCGAATTATTTATTCTTGTTCCTGCACTACTTGGTCTAAAGGGCAATTTAGACATGTGCCTCGCATCACGACTCTCCACACAAGTCAATTTGGGCAACATGACCTCACGCAAAGAAGTGATACGAATGATTGTTGGTAATATAGCGCTGGTACAGGTACAGGCGTCAGTGGCCTCATTTCTAGTGGCCATGTTTGCGGTAGCCGTGGGTGCGGCAATGGATGGCAATTTTGAATTTGAGCATGTGATGCTATTAACTGCATCGGCTATGTTTACGGCGACATCGTCATGTTTTGTGTTAGGTAAGTTTTCAAACATATTAGTTTCAACAAGTCCAAAGTATTTTAAGACTGACCTTTTTTTCAATTTATTATATTAGATTTCGTATTAGTGGCTGTGATATTATTATCCCAAAAATATCGTCTGAATCCAGATAATTTGGCGACACCGTTGGCTGCTTCCATTGGAGATGTTGTATCAATTAGTTTATTGTCGTTTATTGCATCATTATTATTTGATCATATAGGTAAGTGGTTGTGTTCTTTTTTTATAGATATATATATATATTTTATGCAAATTTTTGATCTTCTTTATTATAGATACTCATTTGTGGGTTACGTTTGTCATAGTTGCTTGTTATTTAGTTTTATTGCCGATGTGGGTTATTATTGTACTCAAAAATAAATATACTCGGCCTGTACTGAAGAATGGTTGGGTACCGGTGCTTTCGGCGTTATGCATTAGTGGGTAAGTTCATTTGAAATTAATATTATTTTGAAAGATACTATATTCTGAGCTGAAAATACTTTCTCGGATATTTTTTATGTTCTAACGTCACAGTTTTTCTCAAATGTTCTTGGAATGTTGGTTGTTTCAAACTAAAATCATAAGGAAACTAAGATTTCTTAAGTTAGTTAATCTCTAGAGATTTGTTAAAATTTTCAAATTCGATTTTGATGCACTGATATCCATCCGATTTGCTCTATAATGTCGAGTTTTTGAGATATTCACTAAATATTATCTCAAATGTGACGAACACCAGAGATATTGAGAAAAGAATAGTTTCTACATAACCCTATTTATGTTCAATTATTTAATGCTTTAATATTTTCGTATACCCTTGAAACAAATCTGACAATCTCCTCTTTTTTATGAACGTATATTATCAAAAGCTTGTATCAAATAACACTATAGATAGATGAAGGATGTCAGCGTTTTAAAATCACTGAGCTTGAATTTTCTAAATCCGACCCCGGATTCGTGATAAGCGACCCCAAAAAACTCCATTCACCAAATTTCAGTAAAATCGTTTGTTTTTTTGAAAATTTTTTCCGCCATTTTGAGTTTTGTAAATCTGACTGAAAACCCCCATGCACGAAATTTGGTTCATATTGAATTTTTGACCGCCATATTGGAGTATTGAGTAGGGAGGCGTCTTGTAGAATTCGGGGGTTTTTTAAACTACTTATGATTTAGATTTCAAAAACTTTTCAAATTCAAATTTTCATATCCCGAAATTACGGTATTTCGTGACATTCCCATATATATTGCGTTTGTTGTAGACGTGCCAAGAAAACAACAAAATCAATTTTTCACAGCTGTTGTAGTTCCGAGAAAATTGGAAAATATTGTGTTTGTTGTCGGCGAGCCAAAATTGGCTACACTTGGTTCTACACTTACACCCTTGAACTAAGTAGATGAGACCATCATAACCGTTCAAGATAAAATTTAAGATTGTCACCTTTGTTTTTGTACATATAGTACCCCTCATATTTCAATATCGTTTGGAGGATGTTTGTCCACAAATACGGTTTTTTATTGTAAGACTCACCGACTCGGAGGTTTTTATTTATTCCATCAGCTCAGAAACGAACGTTATGTAATTAGTGATGAGCAAACCAAGACCATAGCAGCCTTGGTCTTAGACATTGAGTCTTGGTCTTTGTATTGGTTTTGATATTGGGTCTTGGCCTTGCCCTTAATTTTAGGCGTTAAGTCTTGGTCTCGATCTTGGTCTTGATCTTGCTCTTGGTCTTGAAAATATTTCTAAAGATTGTTGAATATTCAAAATTTCCAAACATTATTTTCACAAAGCAGTTGGATTCTTAAGATGCAAAATTTCAAATTGAGAGATGGTTTTATGCTTGAAAGGGGCGTGACTCACCTATTAACCATAAATTACCCAGACTAAAAAGCAGTCTTGATCTTGTTCCTGAAATTGTATCAACGTCTTGGTCTTGCTCACAAAAAATGATCGAGACTCAAGACGAAGACTAATTTTTCTCATCACTACATAAGTATATGTAATGGATCTATTAAACATTAATCGAAAAAAGATGAAATCCGGAGAAACATTTTGAAAAAGTTTAAATGTATCCGTTATCCGTATATTGAAAACAAAAAGACAAAGTTCATGATTAAGATCGTTTTTGTACCTTTATTTAATAAATCTATTAATATACATACTCAAATAGCAAGATTTAACACTTGATTGCAAAACAAAAAAAAAAAAACGTTTTTTGAAATTTCTAATTTCAGCGAATATGATATGCAAAAATTTATTTTTAGCAATTAGTAAATGCCTTTAGAAAGATCTCGTCATAGAAAACTTAAAATAAATGTTCAAAATCAATTGACCAAGCACTTCAACGCCAACTAAGGGGCCATGATTTGTGAAATTATATTGCTTACATGATGAATTGGTCTGGCGTGCTTCAATTCGATATTGTTTAGACAGACGTTGAAATTGCAGATTTCAATGAGCACCCCGTTTTTATTTCAAGTATTAAGCTTATGTAATCATTTCTAAAAATAAACAACAAACGTAACAAAAAGTTAAATATTTTGATTGAAAGCAACACACATAAATATACAATATTTGGGCTATATGATGACGAATTTATAATAATGACCAGGCAGATTATGCACTTTGCATGTAGATCTTCAGGACTTGAAAGATATTGGGTGCTATTCTTGATTCCGTCGGAAAGCATTTTCCGCGCGGAAGCAAATTTTGCTATTATTGATTCCGAAAATTAGATACATCTGTCATCACTGTTCCGCAAAACAGATAAATTTGCTATTATTGTTTCCGCAAATAATTTGACAAATTTAACAACCCTGACATCGAAGTGACGTTCATTTTTGTGTATTCTTGATTCCGACGGATAGATATATTTCAGTTGTTTCCTTCCGCGAAATTTTTGTGACGGAACGACAGTAAAAAGTTAAATATGCATGCTTTTTTGATAATTTTTATCTTTTTATTAATAAAGAAATTAAGCTTAATATTAAATATCAATTTTAAACAATTTATTACAACACAATAGTCGGTTTAATTACAAATTACAAAATTTATTTTTAAAATAAAACTCAAAATTCATAAAACAATATATTTCATTTTATTTTATTAAATAAAGGAAACAATTCGTCTTTATTTTGATTAGATATACATCTCATATAGAAGAAGTCACTTTCACATCCAACCCTCGCTGCGGTGATCAAACGATGAAATGTAATCACTTGGAAAAATAAAGTTATCAACACTTTTTTTACAAAAAACAACTTTTGAGAAACACGCGTCTTCACCGAACTCTAAAATTTATAGATAATTAAATCTTAAATCGCACTTAAAAAGCTATTTTATTCACATGATATTTACAAAAAATTATCAATGATTCATAATTTTCCTTTGTTGACACTTGTAATGTTTTTTATCCTTTGTCATCTGTCAAAATGTTCTTATTTCAGGGTTTCCAATATTCTCGTTCGATATTCCTCTACCGTCGGAATCAATAATAGTAGTTTTCATATCGAACGATATTTCTTTCCGCGAAAATTTCCTTATCGAACGGAATCAATAATAGCACCCATTATTTTTCATTTTCATCTTTGTACACGTACGAGATTATACGCTTAGCAACTGGCAAAATCATACTCTATGAATTTTTATATTTATGACATTTTTTTGCATTTCAGTATGGGCGGCCTTGTACTTGATGCCGCTGTGGAAGTTTTCAATGGTTTCGTTGTGTTTCAACCGATTATCAACGGTATTGGTGGCAATTTGGTATCGGTGCAAGCAAGTAAAATATCGACCATGTTACATCAAAGTTCAATTATTGGCATCATTCCACCACATACGAAAATCTTTGAATGGCCTTGGAAGGCGCTGTTCAAGGGCGGTAAGTCTCAATTATAAATTTCCTTGTGCACTTAATAAATATTTATTTGAATTCTTTTTTATTTTATCATTAAATATAGTTCCTTATGCAAAAACTGCACGCATTCTAATCTGCATGTCAATTCCTGGAAATATACTGTTCATTTTTGTTGCCGATTATATCAACATGTCCACTTCAACAGTTACATGGGCATTTGCATTGTCTTATTTGATAGCAAGTTTAATTCAGGTGAGTTGAATTTATGATAAATATTGTTTATAAGTTGAGCCATGGCAGTCCAAATGGAATTGAAAGCTTGCAAGCAAGAAATGGCACCCGAACCATATCACCCTCAGTAATTGGGTGCAATTTCTCCTTTTTGGTGTATAACGAATATAAATGCTATGAAACGAATTAAAATGTGCACTCGCACTCGTATTCATCCAAATACGAAATCACATTCAATTCTGTTTAATTTGATATAGGCATCTCCCAGGGCGTGTTGTCTTTCTTGCAACTGAATTAAATGTTGTCTAAATGCTACGAAAAGCTGCAAGTATTGAAATTGAAAGGGGTGCCACGTCTCCCGGGTTTACGCTATTGATTACACTAGTTTACAAATGATTAAAATTTTTTTTCCCAGCGAATGCCGTTACTTATTTTGTATGGAAAATGGGCTGCTGATTCCGAAAATCGCATTTTTTTTTTTTTATTTCGTGTCGTTTTCGAGATATCGGTCATTTTCGGTATTTGGACCAAAAACAAAAGATAGTTCCACTTAAATACAAATATCTCAAGAACCAATGTTTGTATTCAAACAAATAATATGTCATATTAAAGGTAATTAAATTACCTACAAATAATACTCACGTCACTTTTTGGCTGGTTTGTTAGTTTCGATGAAATAAATTGATTTCTGAAAAAAAGAGTATATTTTTCCGAAAAAATTACAAAAATGTCTAAATCAACTGTAGATTTTTACAAGAAAAAAAAATTTTAAAAATCATTTTGTATTTTTATATCATAGTCTATAAATTTGTTAGGCAAATAAAATACTTTTTAAGGAAATCGATGGAAAAATGCAAAAGTTGTATACAATTCATTGATAAGTTACCAAAATGCGTTTTTCCCTATTTTTCCGTTTTTTTGTAATAAACTGTTCGAAAATTTGAATCTTTTTGTAAAAGAAATTAGAAAATCCAAAAAATTCTTAAAGAAGGCATTAAAAGGAAATACCCGTGCCTCGCCGTTTTTCTCTAGCACGTCAGATTTTTTTTTAATCGATTTTTGAAGTTTTTTAATCCACTGTACATGAAAAAACAGAAATAACGCATTCTTGTGTTAAATCGATGAATTTAACTATATGATCCTTACATCTGAGGTGTATCATGTCTTCAGGAAACTTATGCAGGATACTACGCGGAATATTTTTGTAGACAATTTTAACCCTCTCAAACCCCCACATGTAGGTCAAAATGACCTTCATGTGGGGGTCAAAATGACCCACATGTGAGGGTTTTAGAGGGTTAAAATTTTCTACAAAAATATTCCTCGCAGTATCCTGCATAAGTTTACTGAACGCATAATACACCTCAGATGTAAGGATCATATAGTTAAATTCATCGATTTAACACAAGAATGCGTTATTTCTGTTTTTTCATGTACAGTGGATTAAAAAACTTCAAAAATCGATTAAAAAAAAATCTGACGTGCTAGAGAAAAACGGCGAGGCACGGGTATTTCCTTTTAATGCCTTCTTTAAGAATTTTTTGGATTTTCTAATTTCTTTTACAAAAAGTTTCAAATTTTCGAACGGTTTATTACAAAAAAACGGAAAAATAGGGAAAAACGCATTTTGGTAACTTATCAATGAATTGTATACAACTTTTGCATTTTTTCATCGATTTTCTTAAATGATATCTTATTTTCTTCACAAATATATAGTCTATGATACAAAAAAAAAATATTCTAAAAAATTTATGTCTTCTTGTATAAATTTGAAGTTGAATTTGATTTTTTCTTAATTTTTTCGAAAAAAAAATTTTTTTTTTTAGAAATCAATTTATTTCACCGAAACTAACGAACCAACCAAAAAGTGATGTGGATATCATTTGTAGGTAATTTAATTACCTTTAATATGACATATTATTTGTTTAAATACAAACATTGGTTCTTGAGATATTTGTATTTTAATGGAACTATCTTTTTTTTTTGGTCCAAAAACCGAAAATGACCGATATCTCGAAAACGACACGAAATAAAAAAAAAAAAATGCGATTTTCGGAATCAGCAGCCCATTTTCCATATAAAATGAGCAACGGCATTCGCTGGGAATTTTGGCTGTAAACTAGTGTTATTAAATTTTTCTAAAAATATCTACCTTTGCATCGGTGATTGCTTATTTAGCTTAGCTGATCAGAATAGTATTCAAAAGTTTTAGTTATTTCTTACACTTAATAATGCTCTTAGATCAGTTAAGCAGCCTTTGCTGCTCGGCAACACCGTAGATTTCATGTTAGAAAACGCAACAATATTCTACAAAATCTTTTACAACTGGGTGCTTCCGAGATAATACTCATGCTTATTTAAGATACCATATTCCACCCGTCAGAGTGAGCTCGTAAATAATTGATTTTTTTTAGGAATTCAGTTTATTTAAAAATCAGGATTTATTTAGCGGATGAATGAATATTCAATTACACAGTGCGACACATGAAAAGTGAACTAAAATCCGTTATAAGGCGTCGAAAGTACTCGCCGAAACAAGTAATTCTGCCAGAGCGTTTTGCAAAGTTGACTCATATAAGGATTTTATGGTCATTTTTGCGATTTTAAGGCACTAGATGAATTTTTTTCGGTTAAGTTTGTTGGGTATTTCTTTTCTTCTATACAATAGCTACAACATTGCTGAAGTCATCAAAACAATATCTCGGCTCGTTACCGAGATATAGCCATATGAAAAAATCAAAAAATCGCTCAAAATCCAATTTGAGGCAAAAAGTTGCAATTTTCAGCATTATAATTATAATTATCCAGCTGAAAATTGCAACTTTGAGCAATTTTGAGGATTTTGAGCGATTTTTCGATTTTTTCATATGGCTATATCTCGGTAACGAGCTGAGATATTGTTTTGATGACTTCAGTAATGTTGTAACTATTGTATAGAAGAAAAAAATGCCGAACAAACTTAACCGAAAAAAATTCATCTAGTGCCTTAAAATCGCAAAAATGACCATAAAATCCTTATATGAGTCAACTTTGCAAAACGCTCTGGCAGAATTACTTGTTTTGGCGAGTACTTTCGACGCCTTATAACGGATTTTAGTTCACCGTCAATGACTTGAAAAATGTTGCACTGTTTTATGTTCAAAAGTTCAAATTGGGATGAAAAATTTTAATTTTAAAATTTTCAACAAAAACTATTTTTTCAACGATTGCTAGATTTCAATACCCCTTCTCAATCGTGTAATCCTAACTGGAAGCACAATTTATTGAAACGTATTGCATCCAGAGATTTAGTTAATATATCAGCTAGTTGATTCTCAATTCCTATAGATTTTATATCAATAAGACTACTTCCAATATGATCTCTGATGAAATGATGTTTAACGTCAATATGTTTAGTGCGTTTGCATTCCAAGTTTTTAGCCATTGCAATACAACCTTTATTGTCTTCAAATATTTGAATTGGGCTGTTATCCATTTGTGTTAAATCTGACATGATTCCGTGCAATCAAATAGCTTCTGCAACGGCAGCACTTAATGCTATGTACTCGGCTTTGCTGGTAGAAGTTGCAACTGTGATTTGCTTCTTACTGCACCATGACACTGGACAGCCATATACTTTAAAAAAATATCCACTTACGGATTTTCTGTCTCCTACGTCACCTGCCCAGTCTGCGTTTGCAAGTCCCACAATCTTCTTAGCTTTTAAATCTTGCTTGAACACCAACTTTTGCTCTATGGTTGCTTTCAAATACCGAACAATTCTTTTTAAAGCTTGCCAATTTTCTTCAGAGGGATTTTGCTGATAGCGTCCCATAAAGCCAACTGAAAAACATATGTCAGGTCTTACTGTTAACATCGTGTACATAAGGCTTCCAAGCATTTCTCTGTAGGGCTTATCTCACATTACTTTGTCCTTGTTGTATTGAAGCTGCAATCCTTTTTCTATTGGAGACCGAACTGGATCACATTCAGCCAATCCAAATTTATTAAGAACTTTTTCAGTACTGGCTTTTTGTGATAACTTAGCCCACCCATTACCGTGTTCAATTTTGATGCCAAGAAAATACTTCAGATTTCTGCAATCTGACATTTCGAATTCTGCCGATAAACTTTTCTTCAGGATCTCGATTTCTCTTCGTCTATTGTGGTGTATAAACAATAATCATGTTTCGATCTTTGAAAGCCTAATTTCAAGATCAAACGATTGAACCCCTCATTCCAACACTTTGGAGCTTGATTTAAGCCATAGAGAGATTTCAATAATTTCAAAACAAATATCGAACCATTACTATCATAGTGAAAAAATATGGTGAAAAAACTTCGAAAACCATGTTATGTATTTGAGAGCCGTCAACAGGCTGTGTTGATTCTATATTACGTATATATACTTTACGTAGATTTTTCAAGAAAACGATCAAAGAAGTTTGATTTAGATTTTTACCAACTTTAATACAACTAATAGTTTTAAATTAACGTTTTCTTGCATTTAATTTTAGGTAATGCTCCTTCTGTATATTGCTCACATCATCGTACATGCTATGTGGAAATGGAAAATCGATCCTGATAATTCTTCAATTCCTTATTTGACGGCTCTGGGAGATTTACTTGGTTCCAGTTTGCTCGCGTTGGCTTTCTTGTTTTTGCTTTCAATTAACAAGGAGTATGGCGCCAATTTAAATCAATTAAATGCGTCAAATTAAGCGGGGCGATAAATTTGAGATACATCCGCATCCGCATGTATCGAACAGAATCCAATTGAATTACCAACAGCTGGTATATGCAGAGAGAATGTCGAAAGTGGTGAACGAAAACTTAACTATGCAAACAAACAACAAATTGAAACCTTCAGTACCTAAAATATCATTAATTAGGGTTTAATTATTTATTTATTTACGTAATTGAAACTTTTTATGAAAATTGTAATTGTAAAATATTATTAATGTAAAGTTAAACAACAAAATAACCCTAAGGGGAAAGAGTATAGTGTGTGTGGTGTATACAAACACCGCCCATAAAAACAAAAATGAGAGAGTACTTCAAAATTCAATTTCACACGAATAACTCTTAAATCAACTGAAATGTACGTGTAGTTAACAAAATTGTTTATATCTAACGAATTATGTGTAAACGGAAAAAAACGGCTGTTTTGCTGATATCTAGAATTGTATGTACAATAATTATTTAATTAGTATTTAAAATTAATTTGCCACGAGAACGGTCTTTCACGAATTTGTTTACACTTTTTTTTTTAGAAATAATTAATTAATTTTTAATGTAACCATATGTATGTAAAATTAGGTATTTTAAAATATTTATTAGTTTTTATGTTAAACTTATATATATTATTATATTGTGTTTTATCAAACATTAATATGTTTAGTTAAAGCGATTAAGGCAAATAAGAGAAACAAAAAGACAAATAATAATGGTATTACAAATGTAAATTTTAATTGAAACCGTATTAATTTTTTTCTGTGTATATTTTATATTGACCTTTTATAAAAGAGTTTGTCGGTCAAACATGCATATGTAAGTCAGAAGTGCCATTGTAAATGCATTAGCGAGCTTTAAGTTGTCTAGACCATCATACATATAGTATGCGCCCATATATGCGAATTTGAGATTTTGCTTACTATCCGTCCATTTTCGTAAAATAGAGTCAAAAAATATGTTTAAAAAAAAAAAAATTCGAATAGGTAGTGGAGAAAACCCACAAAAAAATGAGACCGAAACTTTTTTGACTTGTATTTTATGAAAATGTACGCGGAGCAAACAATTTCACAACTTTAAACATT
Organism: Calliopum simillimum; assembly: GCA_951812925.1. Classification (NCBI taxonomy): domain Eukaryota; kingdom Metazoa; phylum Arthropoda; class Insecta; order Diptera; family Lauxaniidae; genus Calliopum; species Calliopum simillimum. The sequence continues at coordinate 22,704,436 of OX638372.1, forward strand.
TCATATACCTCGTGGGGATCGTTATGTCCATCGTACTAGCGTGACAGCTAAAAAGCCTTAGCCTGTTTACATATACGACCAAATAGTCGGGCGATAGTTCAACTCTACACGTAATATCTATCAACCAATTAAAAACTCTTTTTCTCACACATAACTAAAAGCCAGTACACACTATCGATCATGTTCGTCAGTTTTGTCTTGCTTGCGTGAGTGGCCGCGCTTTTGCGTCCATATGTTTTTGACTGATAGTGTGACGTCGACAACGTGAATGGGTATGTGGGCTTCTTCAAAACTTGAATGATAATAGTTTGACCGCAACGAACAATCAATTCAAAACTGATGAATTATTGACTGACGAACCTGACTTACAGTGTGTACTGGCTTATAGAAATGATAGCGCAACACGACTGATAATCGTATGTGTGAACAGTATCTTAGTATGACCTATGACCGACAGAGGAAACTTTTCAACAAACGTGCGAATGTCCTTGCTTTTTTTTAATTAATTTTGTGTTGCAGATTTGATTTATGCAAATCGACTGTTATTATTTTATTTATACTCGTATAAATTTAGAAGCAAAAAAAAAAAAAAACAAAAACTATTCGCATTATTTCATTTATATTAATTATGAGTAAACGCTTAGTATTTTCATTTTACTTAGTCTCCTAGAAAAATTCTACAAACTGCTTTAAGTATTTTAGCCTTTTTTTTATATATAATTTCCAATTTCCTTATACTCTTATTTCACACATGCATATTTTCCTACTTGAACTCTCATTCTTCTATAAATGCTTTCTTTTTCTGATAATTTGTTAATTATTTATTTTATTTATTTTCTTAAATAATTGCTAAATGGCTAAATATTGTTATATTTTTATAAGCAAAAATAAAAAATGAGAAGATGAGACGTTTAAAGGAAATGTGATCGATACCCAGCAAAAACTTTACTTGCATCCAATATAATTGATAGTAGTAAATGAGAAATTTAATTAATCATTAATTATTTTCTGAGTTACGGAATCGAGTTCGAAATTTGTGGTTTACGAAATTGGAGAAATTTTTTTGCTGGGTATTTATTTATTTAAAATATACTATAAAGAAAATAGTTGTAAGTGTAAATTATAAAAAACAAAATAAAATAATAATAATTATAAATAAAAAAATATTGTTGATAAAAAGTTTAATTTAGTCTATTTATTTTAACATTCATATATGCTTTAAGCAACCAACTGAAGACACGGGTAGTTTGAACTTGGTTATACCTCTATGTCCTACCACTTCAGGTTTTTTTTGTGCAAAATTATTCACTGGGGCCGTTATATACAGAAAAAGCTTTTTTATTTAAAACGGCCAACGTGCAAATCGAATTTCAGGGTCGAATTTCAGTCTTCACATTGTTTCTGTATCAAAAAAAAAGTAGTAAGGGTGTAAACTTTGGCCTGGCCAAAAATTAAATACCCTACACTGCAGTATTTTGAAAATTGAAATGGGAGGTGCCACGCCCTCTTGTCCGAGTTCACCCAGTTTTTGCTCAGTTCTTACTGTCTGAGTAAAATTTGTTGGATTATCTTTAAAAACGTTTTCAGTATAACGTTCTGAAAATGTTGCTTATATGAGAGGTGCCACGCCCTCTGGTTCGAGTTCACCCAGTTTTTGCCCAGCGCTTGCATTTATAGATCTTAGTGTCTGAGTGAAATTAAGTTGGATTATCTCAAAAAACGTTTTCAGGATAGCGTTTTGAAGCTTTTGCTTATATGGTAGATGTCACGCCCTATTGTCCAAATGTACGCAGTTTTTTCTCAGAGCTTGCGCTTACAATTCGTAGTATTTATGTGTATTTTGTTTGTATTGTAGTTGAAAAAAAGTTGAATTTTGAGTTTATTTTTTGTATGGGCGTGTCCGTTGACCGATTTTGCTTATTTTCAATCCCACGAGCTAACTTTGGCAACGGAGGCAGTGTACCAAATTTCAATGAATTGTCTCGCTCAGTTTTCCCAAAAAGTGTATTTCCACACACAGCCAGCCAGCCAGCCAGACAGACGGACATGGCTATATCGACTCAGGAGGTGACGCTGATCAAGAATATATATACTTTTCTATATCTGCCATGCCTCCTACTCTGCGTTACAAACGGAAGGACAAAGTGAATATACCCTGAGCATAGGGTATAAAAATTGAGTCGTTCATTTGTAGATTCCGAAATGGTATTTTCGAAAATTCTAATTGATCGTGTTAACAAGATTTGTTTTTGGCCAAAAACTTCTCAAGTCAGCCTCCTAAGAATTTTAAAGATGTGGACCAAACCACATATTTTTTTGTATTTTTTCAGAGGCGGAGAAATCGCTAAATTTTTATTTATTTATTTGACATTGGGATTTTCAATAGTAAATGAAAAATTGTGGTACAAAAAAAAAAAAAAAAACATTTTATGCTAAATATTTAAAAAAAATTTGTTTGCAAAATCTTAACGAGTTGCCACAAGAAATCATTATTTTTGAAAGCCTTTTTTTGAAGTTCTTAAGGGCTCATTTGAGAAATTTTAGGCCATTTTTTTGTTATAAAACAAATAGTTTTTTGGGTTTTTTAAAAAATAAGCAACAAACAAAAACAAGAAAAGCCATTTTTAACTTAAATTGAGATTGTGAATCCGAACCCGGCCTTAGAATTGCTATATCTTGTATGATTTTTGAGAAATCTTAACCTGAAAGTTTGGTTTTTCGAGGTTATTATTGTTTATTATGTTTTTTTTTATACTTTTGAAGTTATATAACAAAATAAGGATACCCTTAGTCATAAAACCTTACAAAGCATATTGGGTTTTGATATAAAGAGAATGACTTTTCTGGTTTTTATTTCTTGCAAATTTTTTAAAAAATTTCGTAAAAATACAATTGGGCAATTCAGAAGGTGTTGTAACATGATGTATAGTCGTATTGCTTTAAGTTTTTCAACTGGTTAAGGAATAGGTGTTTTCATAAATGCAACAAAATTTAGTTGCACTACGCAGTAGAAAGTTTGGAGCGCAACACAGAACTAATTACTGCTTTTTGCTGTAGTCACGCAATCATAAATATATCCTGCAACAGCTATCCCTCCCCCCCGCTATGTCAGGTCACAAAATTAAAATCGAAAAATACACATTGTTGCTGTTAATATCGTCAATATCATGAGGTAAATAAATAGCTGCAAAAACAAATAGAATTCATAGCCATTAATACAAACATTTATTTATGATAACATTTCAAAAATAACAATAAAATCAAGTCGGAAGAATTTTCTTTCAAATCTCTTGCCACGGATTTTCAAAACATATGTATATCTTCTGAATTTGTCGGAATAGTTTCCGATTCTCTGTTGTCCTCCTTTTCTTTCGGAATGTCCGCTAAACCAATAAAATCTAAATAGACCTTGTTTAGCCAATCGACTTGATCTGCTGCTACTCTGATGGGTCGAGTTTTCGGCAATACATTAGGGGAACTGATGCTATTGTGGTATAGTTTTTAAATGTGGTATGGTCGCATATCTCCGATTTGGGAAAGAATCTGCGAACGTTACAGCTTTTATCCTGTCAGAAAACATGAAAAACCACGGATGTGTTGCTGTCATGGACCAAACAAAATTTTTCCGATGTCAATTGAACGAAACGTAAGTCGCGTGTGGTTGATTTTTTTTCTGGATTTTTTGCAAAAAAATTTTGTTAAAAAAAATTTGCTTTTTGGAGAAGTTTTATTTATATTCAATAAAGGTAAGTCCTAAGTATTGCAAGGTAAGTGCTGGTTCACACGACAAACTAAATTGTCGGGCGATAGTACTTTTTGTAGGCAAGCGGTGAGTAGCGGTCCCTCCGCTTGTCTATAAATTGTACTATCGCCCGATAATTTAGTTTGTCGTGTGAACCAGCACTAAGTGCTTAACTATGTAAATTCACAAAGTTTCCAATTTGATTTTTACAATTTTGTATTTTCTAAAAATTGGCCAACGTGGTATAGCCGGGCTTCGCTAATGTGGTATATGAACATTTCTTGATATTCTTAGAATTATTTGATGGCTGTTTATTTTTTAATAAAAACTATGAGTTTGAGAACCATTGTAAATGTTATTATGAACTTATTTCATACCTTTCAAACTTTATATTTGGTTGTATGGTTAAGTATACCACATTACCCTACTAATATGTACCACATTACCAGCCCACTTTACAAGTACTGATCAGTATATATACCACATTGCGCCACCATATATACCACATTACCTGCCAACTTTTTGAAAACAGCTTTTTTGACTTGTTTTAGTTTTGGCTCAATAACTTTTTTTAATGAAATTGCACACATTTTATTGAAATATATTCTGTAGCCAATACTTCAATGATCAGAATTGAAAAATTTGGCTGAAATTGATCCAACGATTCTCTTTCAAAGTCCACCTAAACGTTAGCTTTACCACAATAGCATCAGTTCCCCTACTCGACTTCTTGTTCGTCTTGTGCAAAACTATGTATTTCTGGAGCATTACTTTAAAGCGAAATATATGTGGCATGATTGACAAATTCTCGACTCCAGATCTTTTTGGACTGAAGGGCAAAATGAATCGTATGGAATAGAAAAGTTTTCGGCTGGAAAGATACTTTACTGGAATTATTATGCCGGACGTCACATTTTCATGAACCTCCTTTCCAGTTCCTGTCACAAATGGTCACATTTAGCTAGAGCCCGCTCCCCTTCAAGCCTGACGTCCTTTATGGACGGCCCTATACAAAAATCAGTAGAAAATTTTACAACTTTGCATGCTTTGTTTATGGTTTGTCGTTACGCACCAGCTGGTTTTTTCTTTGTGCCAAGAACAAAATTTTTAAACCAATTTGAAAACTTAAAACAATCCGACTCTACGACAGTTACAACTCCTTGTGAACTGCCCAAATATATCCGATCCGAAATTGCGATACTCTGATCTGACTATCGGACAACAATCTTATTTATTTAGTTTCACAGCATTTCTTTACTTTTCGAACAGACCTTCTGCTTTCTGCTTTGTGTTCGTACTGTTTAGCGTTTGGTTATGAGTGTACATTTTAAACAAAGTTGATGGTGTTTTAAATTCAATAAATTTTTGCGCTTTCGCTTTTTGCTACTCCATTTTAAAATTAAATAAGATTTTGTAACAAAAATGCAGCGACCACGGAGAACCTCAGAATTTTGTGAAGATTTGCAAGCAAATAAACGGCAATCAAGGTAATTTATTAATAATTTATTAAACTAAGCAAAATTATTGAAAGAGATATCCATTTTTCAAGTGCTTCTTACTCTTCTTCTTATTATATGCTGAACATTACGAACAGCATAAGTATCAATAAAGGACTATCACAGACTAGGTCCTTTTTATAGTATCCGGAAGGCCGATACCAAATCCTGAACGGAGGGCTGATGTTTTTTCTTTTTTCCCGCGTGATTTTTAATTGGAAAAGTTTATTTTTTTAAAATTACCCACGAACGGTAAAATTGACCATTTTATTTTAAGGAAGTGTCTATTCGGGGGGACTCGCGTACGCGAAAGCTCACGTAGCGTACGCGAAAGCTCACGTAGCGTACGCGAAAGCTCACGTAGCGTACGCGAAAGCTCACGTAGCGTACGCGAAAGCTCACGTAGCGTACGCGAAAGCTCAATTAGCGTAGCGTACGCGAAAGCTCAATTAGCGTAGCGTACGCGAAAA